>JBAMYA010000006.1:14970183-15001430 GCA_037176975.1 Arrhamphus sclerolepis | reverse complement strand
ATAACATACAAATTAGATAAAACAGTTACAAGTTAAGGAGGCTGTCTCACGTGCTCTCAGTCTGGATTTAAAATCATCCAATGAGTTCTGTTAGTTTCCAGCCTTTTGCAACTGGTTCCATGTAAAAGGGGCAGATCTGATAGCAGAAGCAGTACTGACCAACCAAATTTGAGTCTGGCCTTGTATTAGCATGTGCTTTATAACTTATTTACATCCAGTCTTGGCCTGAATGGTCACCATCCTGTGGTCAGAGCAGAAACAAGTGCTGCCTGAAAACCATTTTATGGGCTCCAAGTTTTCTGAAGACGGGGGTTTTCACAGCATTATAAATTTAACACTCACACATAATATATTATACAGTAATGTATCGTACGTCCATAAAATAGCACCCAAGGACTTTGACGAAATCTTTGAACCATTACTGCACCTTTTTCCTATCAACTTTTAACGTCTTTGCAGCAAAACGCTCGCCGTTTTTCCTCAGCAATCTCAACAGCTTTCAGTGTAAAAGACGCCATCTTTACAACTCCCGGATGCTTCTGACCGACTTGCTCTGATCATTTGAACCTGCAAGGACGTGTAATCCATGTCAGAACAACATTTGGAATTTTGGGGGTTAAAATAGACGCCCCCTGGTGGTGTCTTACATCGCATCCAGAGTGTGTTTATTAGAGGAAATACGGCAATCACATTAAAGGTTTTTGAAGAAATTTAGAATTTGTTGTTCTCTAAAAGAGAATAAATTTTGTTGGCTTCAGAAGTCCTTAAGTTAGATAAACCTGGACATGTTTTCCATCACACTGAGGGGAGCTTATTAGGAGAAATACGGTACATATTAACGTAAATATGGTACCAGCTGAGCAGCTACTTCTATAAAAATAACACTACAAACATCTGAGGACAGCATGCACCTCTTCTTCTGCCACACTTGAACTGCATGTTAAAAACGTTAAAAAGCATGTTGGCAGTAGCACCCTTCGTGCCAAACGTCAAAACCGAAATAAAACACACTCAACAGGAAGCTACACGATTTTCACTTTCAAATTTATCACATGTGATTGAACAAAAACAGCTGCGTGCACGAAAAAAAACAGGGCAACATGTGCGATGCTGCCAGCTACGCACTTCAGGACCTCTCTGTGCAAGTTTTAATCAATCTCGGCTTAGCCTGCATTAATCTTTCTTATTTCTGTGTTTATTTAGATAACAATAGCATCCATTTACTTTCTTTTACCACTTCAAGGGCACAGAAGAGCTTATCTTGGTTATCAACTGAGAGGCGCGGTAACACCCGGGACATGTTTCTGGTCCATCCTTGACTCACACGAGTCAAACAACGACCTACAGTCAACCAGTTTACCCATCACACATGTGTTTGAGCGGTGGGAAGATGCTGGAATAACTGGAGAAAACGTCCGCCGGCATGGGAAGACATTCAGAACAATCAACAAATATAAAATTACATTTTGACGACTGAAAACGCTTCTGATTTCTTGTCCAGACTGCAGTTTCAATTGTTTTAAAGTCATTTCACGCAGGAAAGTCTACTGGATCTTCTGAACACGGCGTTCTGCTTGAAAACTAGTGACCAGCCTCTTTAAGCAGCACCGGTGATCCGGTCTTCGCCTGCTTCTGCGATATCTGGGACACAGCAGTTAGCATAAATACTGCTGCCCAGAGAAGGTGAGAGCAGCAGAACAGGAGCCGTATTTCCAATTAGAGCGCATGATCCATGGTCACAAGCACACAAGGAAACGTACGCACCTTTATGAGTGCATGTGTCTGCAGTGACCTCAGCCGTGAGCGGGTTTCTCGCTAATGAGGTCGAACCGTAGTTTACCCCCTGCAGAGACTCACCTTCTGACAGAATGAGGCCTTTGTTCACACACACACACACACACAGATAAATATACACACACATACGGATCCACAATAACAGCACAGTCCCCTACCTGTCAGCCCACCAGAATAAAGATCTCGGCCGCGTGTGTGTGTTTTCGTAAGTGGAGATAAAGCTGCTCTGAATGCCGCGTTGCTGCGGCGCAGGGCAAAGGTGCAGCGGCGCCACGCCTAACCCTCTCAGCCATTCATGAACGCTGGACGTTTTCCAGGAACACCAGGAAAGGACTGACTCAACAGAGAAAGTCTGAAGGAGAAGAAAAGGAAAGCACTTTAAAGACATGGCCTATAAAACAAAATAAAGAGAAAACAGCAAAGACCATCTCAACAAACAACACAAGTAAACCACCTTGAACCTGAGGATCATTTAGGAAACAGGAACTCAGATAATTTAGAAGATAAACTTGTTATCGGTGTGGTTTTAAATGTATGAATGTTTGAACTTCCAGATTCTTGAAGTGGTGGTTGGGGGTGTTGGGGTGCAGATGGCTGTGCTGTTCAGACTACACAACTTCCTGTCTTGTGATCAGGGTCTTAAAAACATCGACTGATCAGCACTGAGGGGTTCAGACACAAGATTCGATGACAGCGAAGCTCTCGTCCATATGGTCTCCCAACAACAGGAGATGCTTAAACTCACCGGCCCCTTTTTCATTGATTGATAACAAAAATAGCTGATCAGCCAATCAAATGGCAACTACTCAGCACATTTATTCACGTAGACGTGGTCAAGAAAACCTGCTGAAGTTCAAAGTGAGGATCAGAATAAGGACGGAAGGGGATTTAAGTGACTTTGAGTTTGTCATGGTTGTTTGGGATTTCTCCACAAACATCTCTAGGGTTTACAGAGAATAATCCCAAACAGAACTAGAAAATATCTAGTTGTTGATGTCAGAGGTCAGTATATATAAGGGCAACAATAACTCAATAAATAAAACAATAAAAAGCCTCTGTTAGAACCAGTGTATGCAGAATCAGAATGAAACATGAGACGGAGAACAGAGAACACATGTGAAGGAACAGATTAGCACACCTGGGCTGCAGCTTTAGTCTGATATACAGAAAGATTTGAAGCAAAGTAATAAAAGCCTTTTATAAAAAATAAGGAGGTCTCACGTGTCAGGTCTTGGTAAACGTTTTTGGAGAGCTTCCCTTCATGATAACCCACATTATGGTGACGTCACCCTTCATCTTGGTTGCTCATTGGTTGAAGTCACATGCTGGATGCCCATTAGTCATCAGCAATAGCTCGGTGACATGTCAGAGAGAGCCTTTAAGCTGTCGACAGGCGACCACGGACCTCACAAATACTTGCCTCTGATCAGTTAGCAAGCTCAACAACTAAAATTGTGGGCTTCACCAACAGATTGGAAAAGCTTGACTAGCTTAGCTTAGCTTGGCAGCGCTAACAGCAGCAGTTATGTCATGTAGCCGTCAAAACCACGTTTGAGACGGCGCTCCGTGAGTGACTAAACAGTATAATTAGGGAAGGAGCATTAAGTCAGTCACATAATTATGAGATGAATGAGTCTGTTTAATGTAATTATTACCTGGTCACATAAAAACAACAAAAACACTTGCAACCAGCTAGTTAGTGACATGGCTAACCCTAAACCCAGTTCACAATTTCTCAACTCAACTAGCTTAAGACAGCAAACAAAAACCTTACGGTTCTGTTTTAACACAGTTATCAAGTCTTTTATTTTTCTTACTAAACTACTAAGAAAAGCTGTCAAGTCATTTGTTGCTTCAAATGTAAAACAATAATGTCACCACTAACAAGTTTATCACAACATAAAGTCTGCGAGTCACGAGTTATTAATATGGTCTTGATCAGGAAAAACAAGCAAAGATTATTGTCAAAAACAAGTGAAAATAGCGCTAATTTAAATGAAAAACTCTTCACTGGAGTCATTTTACATGAAACTAGAGTAGTACAAAACTGGAGGTACTTACAGGACAAAAAATAAACACCCACTCCAAGAACAAACACCTGCAGTCATGAGAGAAAAAGCTCCACTGACTCCCCTACATCTGAGCTTCTCCTTTTTAGACTAGAATATGTGTGTGTGTGTGTGTGTGTGCGTGTTAGTCATTAATACTGCAACGCTGTTAAAACTGTCGTCACAATTTTGACTCAACAATGACTCAACAATCCAGCCTGCAACTCCTGCCCCCCTGCCCCGCTTACTTCCCAGATGAGAGACAGAGAGAAAGAAAAGACACAAATCCAAACAAGAGTTACTGCTTCTCATCACATCTGAAACCACAAACCTCTGCGTGAAGGCGCAGAAAGCATTCCTGTGGTTCTCTGACACACTGTGGGCTGCCACATGTGTGTTTGTGTTTGTGTACGAAACAGGTGCTCGAACACAACAGGAGTCCAGCATCACAAATTCAGAGAAGTGGTTTCAGTTTCCAGTAGTGAGAAAGTTCCACTTACTATGAACTCTGTGGCATGAGTGGCTGAACCACCTGGAATGAACCGTCTTTCTTGATTAATTCATCAGAAAATGTGTTCTAATCTCCATTTAAGTCACAAAAATAGACAAATGTAGTGTTTACACACAAAAATAATTTCACTTCTGTTTTTAACACACCCATTATTCAACGTGCTGCAGGCAAACCTCCTGACGTCAAGCAAACACTTTCAGTATCTCTGGATCAGAGCTGGACAACACTTCAGTTCAGTTCAACAGGACACAGAGGATGAAGGACAGCAGAGGAGATATTCAGGAGGCATCCTGGATCCTTCCTCTTCCCAGAAACATTTCAGCTCAGACACATTTGCAGGATGTCTGGTATCACTCCACAGCATCTCTGTGGGGTCAGGATCTGGACTCTGCCTGGACCCCTCCAGAATGCACCCCTGAAACTGCTGTCCAACTTCTACTCAGCTCCAGCTGATGGACAGACACCCTGACATTTTCCTGGAGGAGATTATGTGAACTCTGGAACTAATTTTTCCAAATGATGATGGCAAGTGGTCAAGACCACAAAGAAGGGGAGAAAGCTCAAACCACAATGCTCCCTCCACCACACTTCGTTGGAGAGAGAAACCCACTTCAGATCTCTGGGGACTTAGGCCTGGGATATACTTGGAGTCTGTGTGTTCGCTTTTGTTTGAGAACAGAACCCGCTGTGAACGTTTCTATGCAGTTTCTATGCAGGTAGAGCGTGTAATACCGGAGGTCTCCACTTGGGGGCAGAATGCTGTGGCAGAGACAGAAATACAACTGCATGCAAGATGAGATAGAAGAAGTTATTCTGTTGTTTTTGTTGTTGTCATAGCCAGAAAAAAACACACCTGAGTTATTAGAGATGTGAAACCATAAAACCATGTTTATGTGTTTCGTTTTACCGATGCAGGAAATCGACAAGAAACACAACAGTATTTTTCATACATAATTTGGGACGTTTGCCGACTTGTTGAATCAGGCTGTCGCCCTAGTTCAACACAACCAACACCCTACACCAGTGTTCTTCAACCCTGGTCCTCAGGGCCCACTGTCCTGCATGTTTTAGATGTTGCTCAAACACACCTGGCTCTAATTAGTGGCTCATTGACAGACTTGTGTAGACCTTGAAGACCAGCTGATGGCCATCCAATCAAATGTGACTGAGCAGGGAAACATTTAAAACATGCAGGACAGTGTGCCTTGAGGACCAGGGTTGAAAAGCAGCTGTTCTACACAGACTTCACAGTCTGGTTGGCCTCTCTGGAAGCATTTTTAAGTGGTTTGAATTGTATCTTACTGGTAGAGAATCTTTGTTAGAATAGATCATCTGAGAAACATAAATGAACTGTGGTGTTCCTCAGAGTTCAGTTTTAGGTTAAACCACTTTTTAATATTTGCACGCTTCCTCTTGGAAGAAAGAAATACACAATCAGTTTCCATAGTTACGCTGACAACACACAGCTTTATATTGTTGCGTCTACTGATGACATGAGTCCAGTCAGAAGCATTTATGACGGGTTGACACTGTATGATTTTTACAGTCTCATAAGATGTATTGAAGTGAGGTAAAATCAGTTGATAATTAATTTACAGCACATTACACTGTGTTATTGAACATGTGTTGGCTCATGGCAACAAAATAAATCTGAGTGTATTTCAGGCTCTAAACACAGCATCACCATGACATTAGCAGATTGTTACTAACATGCTAATGCGTCGCTAAAGTTAGCATTAGTGGTGTTTGTGTGCTTTCAAAAGAAAGTAAATCAAATCAACAAAAAAAGTGTCTTTCTTCTGGATTTCAGTTGTATTTTTTTCTTCTACTACTGCTACTGTGTAAAACTAAGGACAACAAAAGGTCTTCTTCAGCTCGATCAGGACAAAACTGAGATCTTGTAAACTGGTCCTGAAGATCATCCCAAAAATCGAGAAGAAAAAACATCGGTGTCATCCTGGACTAAGACTGTGGTTTTTCCCACGTCAAAACTGTCACTAAAAATGCATTTTATCACCTTAAAATCGTTTCTCTAGCGTTTCCAACCTAGAGACTCAGGTTCATGCTTTCATCACATACAGACTGGATACTCATTATGCTCCTCTTCCTGGTCTCACCAAGAAAAATATTTCACAATTACAGTTAAAAACTCAGCAGCATGTATGCTGACTAAAACCAAAAGGAGAGCACATATTACATATTTTAAAGTCTCTACACTGGAAATCTGCTTCGATTCAGTGTTGATTTTAAGATCCTTTTACTTGTTTATAAAACTCCTCATGATTTTTGTCCTTCTTATCAGTCAGAGTTGCTTCCATTTCATGAACTTCCAGCTTTTTAATCATTTCCAGAGTCAGAACAAAAACATAGATGCAGCCTCCTTTTACTATTCTGGCCCACGTTTGTGGAACCATCAGACCTGCAGACCCACCTTTTCAGTCTCGCTTTATTAGCCATCCTGGTTTTTAGTGGATGATTTTAGAGTTTTACTAGCTTGTTATTTATCTTATAAATATATTTTCATCTTCTACTTTTATTTTTTCATTTACCTATATATTTATTTTAAATGCACTTACATCTATGTATATTTAAATTATTTATTCATCTATTTAGGCTAATTACTAATACCCTAATTTTAGAATGTAATTATTGCTAATTTAATGGCTTGTGGTTTTGTGTGTTTTAATCGCTTGTAAGGATTATTTCTTTTAAGTGCCAGTGCGCGTCACTATGACAAACACGCGCACACTCCCACTGGAAACAGTGAACAATCACATGCACTCCGCTCGCTTTCTCAACTGTTTCAGAGCTCGTGCACGTTAACCAGGTGCATCCATGCCCGCGCACGCTCCGTCTATCTCCGCCAGAAGGCCTTTCACTTCAAATAAAATAAATTAAAACACATACTGCAGGTCGAGGAAGAGATAAAACCGCTGCGGCGGAGCAGCTATTTGGCCTTTCTTATTTTATTTTATTTTATTCCAATTTAATTTAACCAGAGAATATGACTCATGTTAACTCCGCGCAGCAAATACACTGTCTGTATAAACTGAGTCTAAACGCGACATGAATATTTAAATGGAGGATGTGTTCTACATTATTGATAAGAATTGAAATCCCGCATTTAAAGTGAAGCTTCACACAAACGAGACGTTAAAGAAGTTAAAGTTGATTTTCTGTCGTCAGTCAGTCTCGTGGCCCCCTCTGTCCAGCCCGCTCATCAGCAATGAATGTCCACGAAAATATGACAGCTATCTCCACCATTTTTTTTCCTCTTTTCTATCTTTTTCTATATAGATTTTATTTATTATATCTGCATGGTGGAAAAGCATGAAGAGGTGTGTTTTGTTTTTGTAAACCTGGAACTCTTCTTCCTCAGAGTCTTCTTCTTCTTCTTCTTCAGGCTAAAGAAGGGTTTCCCAACATCTGGGATTCCTCTCTTGTAAATATTGATATCTCTGCTACGATATTGTTGTGGTTTTCATAATTCATGCCATTGAATTTTTTATTACGCCTGGAATTTATTCACTAGGCTACATCCTGCAACTGTTATGTACAGCAAATGCCAGTAATAATAGTAATAATATTAGCCTATAATAATAATAATAATAATAATAATAATAATAAGAATAAGAATAAGAATAATAAGAATAATATGATGAAGCATTTTACTAATTTCCCCATGAAATTTAGAACCTGATATATTATTATTATCATTTTTATAATTATGGGTTATTATTAGGGACTGTCATCCCACTCTGCCCATTAGGCCTCATAACTCAGCTGTTTGATCACCACATTGCCCGCCCCAGATGCTCATTAGGTCTGATTCGTTATACAATGTTCTTAATTACGACTGCCATGTTTTAATTACTGCCTCATAAGCATAATGTTGCTGTCAACCCGAACCCCCCACATGCAACACACACACAAACACACATTATATTGCCAAAAGTATTTGCTCACCTGCCTTGACTTGCATATGAACTTAAGTGACATCCCATTCTTAATCCATAGAGTTCAGTAGGACGTCATGGGAATTCCTGACCATTCTTCCAGATGTGCGTTTGTGAGTTCACACACTGATGTTGAACGAGAAGGCCTGGCTGTCAGTCTCTGCTCTAATTCATCCCAAAGGTGTTCTATCAGGTTGAGATCAGGACTCTGTGCAGGCCAGTCAAGTTCATCCACACCAAAACTCTCTCATCCAGATCTTTATGGCCAAGCCCAGCTAATGAAAAACAACCCCACATCATAATCCCCCCTCCACCAAACTTTACACTTGGCATAATACAGACAGACAAGTACTGTTCTCATGTCAACTGTCAAACCCAGACTTGCCCATCAGATTTCCAAATAGAGGACCACTTTTCGTCACTCCAGAGAGCACATCTCCACCATTCTTGAGTCCAGTGGTGGTTTACTTTACACCACTGCATCCAGAGAGCACATCTCCACCATTCTTGAGTCCAGTAGTGGTTTACTTTACACCACTGCATCTGGTGTTTTGCATTGTATTTTGTTATGTATGGCTTGGATGCAGCTGCTCAGCCATGGAAACCCATTCCATGAAGCTCTCTACGTACTGTTCTTGAGCTAATCTCACATGAAGTTTGGAGTTCTGTAGTGGCTGACTCTGCAGAAAGTTGGCGACCTCTGTGCACTATGCACCTCAGCATCCACTGACTCCCGCTCCATCAGTTTACGTGGCCTACATGGCTGAGATGCTGTTGTTCTCAATCGATTCCACTTTGTTATGATACCACTGACAGTCGACTGTGGAATATTTAGGAGTGAGGAAATTTCCCAACTGGATTTGTTGCACAGGTGGCATCCTATCACAGTACCACGCTGGAATTCACTCCTGAGAGTGACCCATTCTTTTACAATTGTTTGTACGAACTGTCTGCATGCCTAGGTGTTTGATTTGATACACCTGTGGCCATGGAAGTGATTGGAACACCTGATTTTGATTATTTGGAAGGAATACTTTTTGGAAGCCTTCCTTGTGGTGTTCCATGTGCTCTGCGTATTCGAGGTTGACCTCCCAGTTGGGCTCCAAACAGGAGGAGGTGAGGCCGCTATTGTGTTTAAGCTATATCCACACCAGAACAGAATTGTCTTTTTTTTAATATTTCCTATAATCACAGCATTGCTCCTCGAAGTGTATTCATAAATATGAAAAGCAAAAAAAAAAAAAGCAAAAAAAAAAAGTAATGACTCAAAACACTTTAGTATCTGCCAGGTTTATATGCGACCAAGGGGCTACATCAGGCTTGTGCAGTTCCTGGAATGACCTCTTGGGTCTGTCTACCAATGTGAGTCAGTCTCCATGTTGGGAAGTCCAACAGTCAGG
Source organism: Arrhamphus sclerolepis (assembly GCA_037176975.1). NCBI lineage: Eukaryota > Metazoa > Chordata > Actinopteri > Beloniformes > Hemiramphidae > Arrhamphus > Arrhamphus sclerolepis. Next base: position 14,991,721 of record JBAMYA010000006.1, on the reverse strand, counting down.
CTAAGTTCAGACTGTTCTGTTTTACAGTCTTATGGGATAAATTCAAGTAACATTGCACAAGGTGAAATCGGTAGATAATTAATTTACTGTATATTACACAATATGATTGGAGTTCGCCCACTTCAGCTTCACACCGGTGTGACAGTGAGTTAAAAGGTACCTCTCTGAAAAGAAAATAAATAAAATGAAGGAAAGTGTCTCTCTTCTTTATTTGAGTTGCACATTTTTCTTCCCGTTTCTCCATTGTATTTGGCACTGTTGTTGCTAGGCTTCTGTGCTGTGTAGTCGTACTGATGGTTTTTCAAAAACTAGGTACCTGAGATGCAATATTCACTTAAACGCAAGAGGTGCGAGTGTAGGTCATAGCAACAGTTGACCACAAGTGAACTGTCACAAGGCTCTTCTGCAGTCACAGCCTTCATATACAACCATTAGCTAGTGTGGTGTTGGATGTGTTGAACTGGGGTGGCAGCCAAACGTTGCATAAAGTGCTGTTTGTGTTTCTTGCCAATTTTCCACATCAGTAAAACGAGACAAACAAACTCCTATCTCGATGACACTGATTTTATGGTCTAATATAAAATCTCCTATGACTCTGGTCTTTTATTTTTTTTGGTTTTGTTTTGTTTTTAAATCTGACTGTGGTCACAACAAAAATAAAAGAATAACTTCCTCTACTGTGCTTCTTTTACATTGTCGTATTGGTTGTATTTGTGACTCTGGCTGTGCATTCTGCCCCCAGGTGGAGACCTCCGGTATTACTCACTCTGCCCACGTAGTAAAAAAGCAAGAAACATTCATAACACAACTGGTTGTGTATTAAAACGGACACAAACGCACAGTCACAGTCATCAGGGGCAAGAAAAAACTCCCTCATGGAAAGAAACCTTGAGCAGAACCCGGAAAATAAAACTCTTGAGATTTAAAATCACTTTTTTTTTTTTCTTTTTTTTAAGACAGGCAGAAATTAAGGGCAACAGTTGTTACAAAACACAGATAATATCAATACACAGTGTATGGATGAAATGTTCACTGAAGCAGAACAAAACATCCATAAAATCATTAGACTGCCAACATTAAAGCTGAAAAACATGACTTATCTTAAACCACAGGAATCATTATAAACATGGAGCGTAATGATCAGATATAGCATTTACAACCAGATGTAGATGCATCTAGAATATTTAAAACATGCTTAAATTCATGTAATGAGATTAGATCCTTGAGATTCAGGTGGTTTGCAGCGAGTCCAAGTGTATGCAGCAGCATTTTGACAAATGTTGTGGTTTATATTCACATAGACTTAAGGATGGCATTTTGGGATAACTTTGGGATCTATTTCTGTAAAAATAAATAAATAAATATTAGAGTTTCAGGGGTCCATTTGTACCTGAAAGACACAACTTCCATGTTCCATCCATCCAATATCTATAGCCGTTTATTCCTGTGCTAAACATCGATATGAATGAATATGACTAACAACGGCCAGCAGCTACAGAGGTTCTGTTTCCAACTTTGCGACTCAAACATGGTCAACTCCGGTGTGATGTCATAGACATTTCAAAACCTCAAATGCAGCATTTTATACGTTAAATTTGATCCACTTCCGTTTCCTGTGCCAGTGTGTGCATGTGTGTGGAGACCTTTGGCTCTATCTTCATAATGGTTTTGCTAGCAGGTCTCAAACCCATAAATAATAGCACAAAAAAAATGAAGGACAATCAAAAATCAGAGGTTCGCTGTCTCGTCAGGCCCCTCCACCCCCAACACAAGCACATTTCCTTTTTCTTAATCCCTCACACACACACACACACACATTGATACACACACGCCCCTCAGTCTGGTCCCGTTCCAGCCACGATGTCGAATATGCAGCTGGCTGCCCCATTCACCACTGCAACAGTGGAGGGAGTGGGGGGGGTGTTTGCATTAGTGTGTGTGTCTGAGAGAGAGAGAGAGAGGGTGAGAGAGAGAAAGCCATAGTAATGTAACAGAGGGCTGATTCTCCAAGGCCCCGGCGCTGCACTCAAGACTCTGAGCTTCATTAAAATTTCATCGCCGCAGTGCTCGGCCAAGGTCTATTTATGAAAATGCGCTTCCTCGCTTCATGGAAAAACACAGGGAGAGAGAGGTGGATGGAGTAATCTCAGAGAGAGCGGAATTAACAGCATCTACTGCTTATTCATCTAGATTCTGGTCCCTGCTGGGTGGCTCGTGTGCTATTAGAAGGCCCTGCTGGATCTGGGACTGAAAATTGTGCTTGATGTTTACTTCTTCCCTATGGTGCTGAATGAGACTGGGTTGCATGTTTTCAAACCAGAATGGTGTGTGTGTTTAAGGGATAGAAGCAGGTTTGTAGTGTTGGCTATACACACACACACACACACACATATATACATTTTTTTTTTCTTTTCACTACCTGGAAGGTTTTTCTATACAAATGCACCCAGAGACTAAGAGAAACAGATGAAGTTCTAGTGAGTCGTGTACACAGCAGCAAGTAATCTCTCAATAAAAAGAGAAAATCTCAGCTTAAAAGAACAAGAAACTGTTTCTTGAAGACCAGCAGGGAGGCCTATAACAGGAGAAATTGAAATATTGCAATTGAAAAGTTACTGTTGCCGTTTTATTTTTGCTACATGTCTACTATTTTTCTCTCAATCTAGGACGTTTTCCTTCCTGCAGGCTATGGTTTTCAACCTGTGTTAGGAAGAAGCAATAAATAGAATATAAGATTAATATAGGACCTTTTAAAAATGAAATAGTCCAGAAAAGATTAGATGCATGGACATTTTTTTTAACTGTTGGTGATATCGGCATAACTGGATTTTTCTTAAAATCATCATTTGTCCCTCCATTCTCCTCGGAGGGCTTAATGAATAATCCTGATTTCATGTTTTATTGAGCTGTCAAAAATTAACAGAGGCAAGAAGTACTTTCCATCTTGATCTCCTGGTCAGCTGATGGGTTCGTGAGGGAAACTTCAGATCAGCTGACCAGACTGACAGCTCCACAGCACATCCTCTCTGCTGAATGTTGGAGCATCACGTATCATGACAGCCGTGTGTGAATATACTGCATCATGCATGTTTAGCTTGTCCTGCCGTGGCACCTTTGCATGACAAAAAAAAATGCAGTACTAATAGCATGCAAACAAGAAAAGAAGTGTGCCGATAAGTAACTAGAATTGGTGTATCATTCAAATGCAAAAGGAATTTTTTTTTTTTAAGATTTAATTAGGACATTTTGTGCCATGTTTCTCTGCTTCAGCACACCTGGTTCACATGACTGAGTCGTGAACAGACCTGTGTGGACCTTGGTGACCATTCATTTGAATCAGGATGGTGGTCTTCGAGGACTGGTCTTGGGACCCCCTCCCCAATGTACAAACTGTACGTACATAAGAAGAAACTTTAGTTTTCAGTGAATACCTCTTCTGCTTAATGCCTACTGGCTGTTCTAACCATCAGTTTTTAAGCTTTTAAAAAGATGACAAGGAGGAGTCAACAAATGTATGTTTGCCTTTCATTTAACTAAATATGTGCTAAGAATATATAGCCTGGCAGGAATATGCAGCACGGGCCATTTGAGCTACTGCATCCAACCATGTTAACAGAATATGAATTTGATATTTGGCATTTGTTCAGCTTTTACCCAGCAAAGTTTGTAATTTACTGCCTTAGCATAGCTTGATCCATATTTAATTTTGGCTGCAGTTCAGGGAAGACGTGAGGGCAGCAGATTTGGGTTTGTTTGGGTTCTGATCTCTAAAAGACACAGATTGGATCTCAATTTTTGAGCCACACCACGTCGCGGATGATTTAAAGGCATTTGACTGTACAAACAGCTGGTTTCCTTCATCCTGATACAGCAAGGCGCATTTTTGAGATATTTCAAGTAAATACGTAAACTGTAAATCGCAGCACCTTTCCAGCAAACGGTTCTTGTTTTGTGTGAAAATAAATCAGGTTTTTAACTGGTGCAAAACATAAAACTTGATTCATTTCTTCAGTCTGATGCTTGTGTGTTGACAGATGGGTTTAAAAGCCAGAATCCAGAAGGAAAATAGTCACATAAAAGTGCAGCTTGCTGATAAGTTACCATAGAGACACTGGAACAGAACAAAAAGTGATCCATGAGTTTGATCTTATCAATTAGGTATATTGATGAAAAGAGCTGCGGATGTTGAAACAGGAGGTGTCACAGATAACATCTAATCTCCTGCCAGCTGTTAACTGTTGTCCTTCTTATAAGCTAGTTGGTTTTAGTTGCTCCAAAGTAACTAAAGATTCACTGCACATGTGCACCATGAGGAACGTGGAAATGCAGTGACAAACTTCAACAATACTGATGGTTTGAGCAAACTAAACCAATAAACCCGAGCGCAGACACTGCAAAAGATCTGTTCATTTTCATAATCAGAATATGAGCTCGCTGACTGAAGTCTGAAAATGAGAGAAGATGTGTGTGCGTGTGTGTGTTTCTGTGTGTGTGTGTTTGCAGTCTGATTTACTCTTATTTGGATCCGACACAAGAAAACACAGCGGAGGAAAATGAGGCCTCCGGTTTCTTAATTATTTAAATCAAACAATTATCTACTGCTGTCCTGGGAAAACCACTTTTTTTTCCCCTCCTCATCCAAAACAACAACAACAACAGCATCCAGGGTGGAGTCCAAAGGAAGATGGATCACGTGGGCAATGCCGACCAATGGCGGAAAACAGGTAGCTCTTAATTATTTAAACAACTATTTTAGACTGTGCAGGTGCTGTGCAGCTTGCATGCTCACAGGGCCCCTAAAAAGGCTCCTCCAGATTCCCACCAAATCACAGGAGCATTTATGTTTTTGTGGCAAAACGCGTCATCACAGCACAGATGTTTGACCAGTTAAATGAAGCTGCAGATGCCAAATTAACCTTGGTGTATTAGGTCAAGAAAAATCCTCTTCTTTCATATTTGACTGTTAAAAATAATCAATTCTCACTTTTAGTTTCTTATCAGGATGGTTGTGGAGGATGGAAAAAATTATCTTGCTACATTTCACTTAAAAACAAACAAGCTGAAATCGAATCACACTAAACTTCTGCCATCCTGCATGAACATGTGACAACATTTGAGTCACACTGCCGCTTGTCTTTAAAATTTCCTGCTTGTATATTTGCATTCCGTCACTTTGTTTCAGGAAAACTTGATGCACTGTTCACATTGATTACACGGTCAATTATATATAATTTATAGGCCTCAACTGGAGAGCCGCTTCACCATTAAACTTTGATGAAGCCATGTACTACATTCTTTGTTATAAACCAACATGCCAGCCAGCCACTGTCTGGTAAGCAAAAAAATATCTATAAATATTGACAAATGCACTATTCAGAGGGTGATTTTTTTTTTTCAAATCCCCATATCTGAGTTGTAAGTTTGAAAATAATCAGTGAAAAAAGAAAAAAGAAAGAAAGAAACACTTCAGTCATTGAATTATGGGAGTACATATTGTTATATTTTAAATATTAATTAAGTGTTTGCCCATTAAGTTAAGTGAATTAAAGCAACTGCAATTATTCTTGTATTTGAATAAATAAATTAATAAATGAAATAAAAGAATTCTTTAGAGTTTAGTTTATTTCCAACAGGAAGGCATTTCAGTTTTTCTTGCATTTTTTTCCCGGGGGGGTGGGGGTGGGGGGGGGTGTAATTTAAAGAGTCTGAAAAAACTTCCTCTGTAAGAGTATGAAATACATGACTTAATGCAGTGTGAAGCAGGCCTACTTCCTCGTGCACATGTAGTCTGAGTGTGGAGCAGGGATGCGAGGAATTCCTTTTTCTTAGCAGGATTAAAACATCTCTAATTCCTTAAAGAGAGAGAGAGAGAGAAAAAAAAAACTCCATTAAAACCATGAATGATGAAATTCTTGCAACTCCCTTCTTTGGATGACAAAATTCAAAAGTCACTCGTTATCACCAAAAGCAGAGAGCAACCTTTCATGGCTCTATCATCCGTATATAAAAGTGCATATTGTTTTTTATTTTAATTTTTGTTGGTGACGCACTGATGTCCGGCTCTGAGGATCCCCCCCCCCCACCACCTTCCCCTGACGGCCCCTCTCTAAGATCCTGCCTCTTTAAAGGCCTGTATTGGGTTACTCTGCGGGGATCGGGGCCTGAGCTGCTGTTGTACAACAGATAAATGCAGCTTCTTAACAAACACACTTGGAAATCAATACTATCATAACAGCTGGTATTTATTATTCATTAATAACGCGTTCGTGGACCCAAACCTCCTGCTGAGCCCAGAACAGAGGAAGGGAAAGTTATGTATTCACATAAATATAAGTGTCTCCGTATTTATAGTGTGATTGATGAATAAATAACCAGATAGAGATGGTTCAGAGTTTAAAAGCGACCAGAAATTTACCTCATCACTAAAAATACAGGGAGTTATCTTCTGAGGTATTTCTGGATGCTGTCGTCACATTTAACATTCTGTGTTCCCGCATTAAAACGCTGAAAAAAGTGTAGTGTTAAAAGTGTTACATTGTTTACTTCACTGTTTTATTATATGTGCATTTTTAATTCCAGCCAATTCTGGGCTCATTTTAATCTTTAGTCCTTTTAATGTGGCATATAAAGGGAAATATTGTGGAAATCTATAAATTACGTTTGCAATTTGCTGGGTTTTTTTCTTTAAAGTTTCCTTTAATATGGAAATGGGGACGGGACGGGATAGAATAAATGGATGGATGGCCCTATAGGCCACAGGACTCTGACTCTCAGCATGACACATTTTTCACATAGATATGCAAATATTTGAACACCTTCATAATTTTGTATTGTTTTTATGGCATTTCAAAACGTGTAGGCCTATTATTAAAATGTACTGTTACTGTTAGTTTGCATTTATTAGATTTGAGTCAATTTAATGCATGTTAGTTCAGCTGAATGTGACAATAAAGAATTATTGAATCGTTTAAATTTGAAGTTCGGGAAGAAGGAACAACTCCATCCATATTAGTCGAGCTTTTTTTTTTCTTTAAACACAAGCTTCCTAAGGGTTATAAAATAGAAAAAAAACTACTTTGTGTCACAAACTCACAGTTTTATTTATTTTTATTTCATTTGAACTGTAGTCCGAACATTTGCGTTATTTGAGCTATTTATCTAATTTTGTAGATGACCAGTAGGAATTTAAACAACATCTAGGTTATTTATTAATCTATCATTAAAGAATTTCCCCTGATAGGAATAATTTGTTGCTAAAATCAGCTTCTTTATTTCCCCAATACGTTTCCTTGTGCTTTTAAAGCAAAAGAGGGGACTGATGAATTCTGGGAACAATAAATCTGTGAGTGCTTTTGTTTTATTGCTATTTATATCTTTTCAATTTTCTTTTCGGTTTGAAACTAAAACATCAAAGTGTGGGAGTATCTTTTCAAGATCACGTGGAAAATGAAACGTTACATATATAGCCTATATGTGTGCGTGTGTTTTCTTTATTTTAAACGAGTTTCTTCCTTTTATGTCCCGAGTTTTACAAATCCAGAGAGGCTTTTCCCTGAACTTCTAGAGTTCTTATGGGTGTCTCGATGCGCTGCTGATAGAGCCGTGCAGTCTTCATACCCAGAAAAAGCTGATCAATATGAGAGTCACTCAAGTATCAAATCCTATTCATCACCGGCGAGGAGCAGCTTTCAGACGGACCTCCTTCACCTCCAGGCTTCTCCTGTTTCAGAGCGGCAGCTGCGCTCCTCTGCGCGCAAACACGCACACTGTATCCAAGAAACAGAAACACAGACGGGCTGCTGCTGCTGCTGCTGCTGCGGCTCGGAGCTCATGTTGCACCATTAAATCTAAGACTATTAACACCTTTATCAGCAAACACAAGCCGCTCTGTGGTGTGGAGGTGATAATCACTCAAGTTTGGAGACATTCAAACCTCACACGAACGCGTCATCTGTCCTCCAGGGGCGCGATGGTGGATGGAAATGAAAAGATGTGTTTTTCTTGCTTTTTTAAATTTCTTTTGAGTTGTACAAATCTGCTGTTTAAACAAAGAAACGCTTTGAGAAGATCAAGTAAAACGTGCACGGTTTATTTCAGCTTCTGCCGCTTACACAGACACATTTAAAGCACACTTTCACAAATGAAACATGTCCTTTTTTTCTTCTCCAAAATAAATTAAGTTGAAATAAATAAGGGCGATATTAAGCAATAATAATAATAATAATAATAATAATAATAATAATAACAATAATAATGGTTTTTTTTTTCAGAAGTGTTGGAAAAATATGTATAAATAAGGCCGACTATCTCCCTTGGTCAGAATATCTACAAAGTGCGCTCCACAGAGGTGTGAGTGATCATAATCATCAAAATAAAAGAGTCAAAGCGGTTCGTTTCCAAGAAGACACAAAGAGGAGAGATCAACAACTCATGGATAACAATAATAATAATAATAATAATAATAATAATAATAATAATAATAATAACAATAATAATTATTATTATCTGATTGTCAAAGCGTCATTGCAGTGAACTTGATATACAACAGGTTTACACATCAGTGAGTATTCTAGGCCTAATTCACCAGTGGCAGAGGAACGAAGAAAACGAAACATGGAAAAGAAACCAAAACTTTATCCTGCTCCTCTTTATTTTAAAACGACTGTGTTTTTAAACGACTATAAACGTGCCAACACTTGCGTAATGAGGTAGACACACAGCTATACCGTGTGAAAGTGTGTGTTCGTGCGTGTTATGTGTGTGTTCTTCCTCTTATTGCAATGCATTCACCTTTTTTTTCTTTTTTTTTTGGAGGGGAGGCATTAGAAGGGAGTTGTTTTCGATAGTTTTGGAGCCTTAAGCGCAGACAAAACATCCCTCTCTCCCCAGTAAACCATGCAATGGGTTCCAGATACACTGTACCTCATCTCTGTCTGATCCCCCCTCAAAAAAAAAAAAAAGAAAAAAAAGAAAGGAAAAGAAAAGAAGAAAAAAAAGAACCACCCAAAGAAACAAAGACCTGGGAGATGAGACAGATTCAATACATTTCAATGAGCTTTTCCACACACGGAGGTGCAATATATTCACAAATATATACATTGATAAATATAAAAAAAGCTATTCCGGTTAAAGAGGACAATAATAGTTATCATTCCTCGAGCCCGTCATTATTATTCTTTTTTCTTTTTTGTTTTTGTACAATAATTGCCATATGAATGAATGAGACGGAGCGTCAGTCCTCCTTTTTTCTTCCTCAATGCTGATCACTTCCTCCCTCCTTTCAGCCTATTCTGAGAGTTTTTAGTTTTCAAACAGCTTCTCAGTCTTTGAATTCTCTCTCAGAACCGGTGCTCCGACTCCACTGTCAGAAAACAAGAAGGTACGCCGTTGTATCCCGTCTCTTACGTGGCTGCATTGGAAAAAGAAAAAGAAAAAAAAAAGTTCTTGTGTACTCTGCAGCCAAAAGTAAAGTCGTCAGGTGTCCCGAATCCAAACCCTAGAAGACCGATATTTCTTGTCATTGAAAAGGTAAAGGTTGCTGCCTTTGCTGAATACTTTTAGTTTGTTGTCTGGAAGTTCTTTCCACAGCTGGAGTTCAGGAGATAACACTGTGACATTTATTCCATTTATTCAGTCAGAAACTGGTAACTACATTTGCAAAACCGTGTGGTCTAAAATCTTTTATCTGAGAAACACAAATAGCTGCACCTCAATACAAGACTGATGTGAGATGGGAGTTTTAAGTGCGCGCCTGCGTGGCCCTTGATTGAGGGCGCAACGGCGTACCTTGTGTTTGTGACAGCAGCCTGGACAGCAGCTCGTCTCTGATTTGTCTTTCAGCGAGCCACACAGACGCCCGCAGCTCTGGTGGTTTTTAGTGCGTCGCAGAAAACTTCATCCGTTTCTGCTTTTGCCTCTGATTGCAAAACCAAACCCGGACCACGTTCTTTTTCAGGTCCAGCTTCTCAGCGATCGCCGCGATCTTCTCCGAGGAAGGCCTCGGCTGCACGGCGAAGTAAGCCTCCAGGGAGCGCTTCTCCGGAGCAGCGATGGACGTGCGTTTTCTCTTCTTGTCGCCGCCGTTGAAGATCTCCGGCTTGGACATCTTCTCCCTCTGCGCCCGCTCTGCCTCCTCCAGCCAGGCCTCCAGGATCGGCTTCAGGGCCACCATGTTGTTGTGCGACAGCGTCAGGGACTCGAACCTGCAGATGGTGCTCTGGCTCAGACAGCCCACCCCGGGGATTTTAAGATTGGCCAGCGCCGCGCCCACGTCAGCTTGGGTCACCCCGAGTTTGATCCGCCTCTGTTTGAACCTCTCCGCGAACGACTCCAGCTCCCGTGGATCCGGCTCCGCCTCGCCCCCGGCGGTCCCCAGGGAGCCGTGAGAGCCCAGCCCGTGCGGGTGCACGTTCATGGACTGCGGGTGGTGATGGTGCTGCATGTGGTTGATGGCTGACATGTGGGCCGCGTGGGCCGTGTGGGAAGCCGCGGAGCAGACGTCGGAGCCCGGAATGCCTCCAAGTGAGATACCCGGCGTGAGGTGGTCCAGCAGGTCGCCCTCCAGGCCCTGTGCAGGCTGGTGGTGCGCCGGGTGGTGGTGGGAGGTTAGCACCGAGGGGTGGTGCAGGTGCGCGGAGGACGAGGTCGGGGTGCAGGTCATACTGGTCATCGTGGTCATGGTGTGGTAGGTGGCGTCCGGCTTGAACGGGTGGCTTTTCTGCGCCACGATGTCCACGGCGGCCAGAGCCTCGGCTCTCTGCAGCAGAGTCTCATCAAAGCCGGCGAAGATGTTGCCCTGAAGCTGCAGCAGGAGAGGAGGCAGAAACAAGAAAAAACAAACCATCAGCTCACCAGATAACCACTTCAAGTGCCTGCTGGAGTGCACGTTTATCCGCCTCTTTTACGCAGAAATCTTAAATGACTGTAAATGACATTAAATGTTGAAATGTTCAGAATGAATTTCTAGTGCTTAATTTTCACTGCATCAATCAAAATAAACACAAACTCTATAAAGGGAATATTTTGTCAGATGGCGTCATTATTTTTGTGTTTTCCACTTCTTTTAGTCTAGCCGCGCATGTATTTCCAATATTTTGATATGAAATGTATTCAAATAAAATTTATTCAAATACAACTGGCAGCTGCAGATATGATTATTTCAATCATAGTCGGTCATTTTTCGAACAGGAATCTCAAAAACAGGAAAGGACTGACGTTCCAAGCAGAACAAGGAAACCCGACTTTTATTAGCCTACCTATTATTTTTTAAATAGGAAAGTTCAAAAGCTACAGGCTAATCACAGCTTATAACAAAAGTCGTATATATTTAAAATATTTATCTTATTTTAGAGCAGGTCAGAGAACTTTATTGATTTTTTTGTTCATTTTCAAATTGATTAATTTAAATCGTCTGTAGGCGATATTCCTTTTAAACTAGTTATTTTCTTTTAATTCCGAATATTAACCAACGCAAACAAAATAAATAATAATAAGAAACGTGTTTCCAGCTACTTTAGCTTCATCTAATTTGTCAAACAATCCAGGGTCTCAGACAGCGTGGACATCGGCTGGTTCTGTCCTGGAAAGTGTGTCAACATGGAAGGATATTCATTTAAAATTAATATTTACGATCTCCTGAATTATTTCTGCGGACAATGAAATGAGCCGGCTGTGAGTTTGAATATGAATGGGACAATATGAGATAACAGGCGCTCAGAGTCCTCCTCCGCAACCTTTATTTTTCACTTTTGCTGTACCTCTGACGGGAACACACACACACAGACACATACACACATTTGCCTGAATGCAGGATTTGGCCTCTTGGAGACGCGTCTGTGCGTCTGTACGCAGCGGGGTTCCTTGTCTTGTTCCCGTGAAGTCTTTGATTATAAATGCTACATTTATACAGTTTATTCTATAACTAACCCATCTTTTTTATATACAATATTTAATTTATTGTACAGTCTTGGTCTGTTTTTCCTTCGACTTAGATCGATTTTGACTGAAGAAGTCAACATGCTATATTGTAATTATAAATGAAAAGTTCAGTCTTATCCTTTAAAACTGCTTGAAACTAAATAATTCAGAGCCCGAGTGAGTTTCTGCTCACCATTCAAAAGCTTTCATTTACGAGCTGCATATTTACCAGACAAAATCTTTTTTTCTTTTCTTTTTTTTTTTTTTTAAATCATGCAGACTTTCCGAAGTCTGACAGGAGCTGATGTGAAGTGCTGGAAACTCACCGACGGCGTGGGCAGACAGGCTCTGCGGATGGCCTCCGAGCTGGAGTGCAGTGGTGTGTATTTGGGTTCGTGGAGGATGGGGTGCATACTGAAAGGCTGCTTGCTGTTCATGGACATCATGATTGCAGAGGTGAGGGAGGGTCGTTGTCCGTCGTCCTCGTTCGGCTCCGTTTTGGTGTTTTTTCTGAAAGGAAACGCCTCGGAGAGGAAACCGACCTTCCACGCAACGGATAGGTGTGCGGAGGTATCACGGTGCAATAAAATTTCGTTTTTAAAAATATCAGTAAAAAAAAAAAAAAAAAAACAATGTGAAGAGAAGTAACTCCGGGAGTCCTGCGGCTCTTCTGGCTCCTTCTCGCCTCCTAACTGTAGTAAAGATGCTGCTTACCTCCAGCACCTATATTGGACCACTGCAATTCGCAGGAGGCTCCTCATTGGAGGAACGTCACTCCCTCCAGCCTGACGCATCCACCAATCACGTTGGTGGTGCCGGGTGTGGTCACGCCCACCGAGCGTTGCCGGAGGAGGAAAGAAATGATGAGGAAGGATGCTTTGTGGTTGCACGGCTAAAAAAAAAAAAAAAAAAAAGTAATGTTTCTTTAAATATTGTAAAATCAATAAATGTGTGTGTGTGTGTTGGGATTCTTAAAACATGGCAGTGCAGAAATATTTAACCAGTATGTGCATCATTTCAAAGTGTATAAAGATCTTATGCTGGTGGAAACGTCAGTTACACACATTTCTAGGAAGCTAAAAACGAATAATTTGCGCTTTTCTAGCACAAATGCTCAATGTAAATCAGAGGCCTAAAATTAGCATCTTTTTAGACATTTACACCATAAGTCACACTGTATGTTTTATCCAAGTTTTAATTGCATCCATATTTATTTTCCAGTTTTTTAATGATACAAACAAGATACAAGAATCCAACTCATTTAATTAATAATTGATATCATGGCCATATGTGACAGCAAAGTTAAACATTTCCTTTTTTTGAGAGAGTCACACTGAACATTCATTTTTGAGTTATTTTGTTCGAAACAGTGGTTATTTTGAGTGTCTAGAGGTCAACCAACATGCCCTTTTTGATGGCAAATGCTGAACAAAAAAAAAAAAAAAAAGAAAAAGATTGTTCAGTCTACTCCGAGAAATATCACTGCATTTTCTTTTTGAACCTTAATAAAGATAATGAAAGTTAAATATGGATGGGTTTTCAACTTTGAAAAAAACTGATAACTGAGTCTCCATTCATATTTTCTGCAGTTTTGTTTATTGGACAATGCATGTTTAATGCTTGTATACATTATATCATATGCATACACACACACACATACATACACATATATATATATATACACATACATACATACATACACACACACACACATACATACACACATACATACATACATACATATATATATATATATATATATATACACATACATACATGTTTGGTTATCTGGACACATCTGGATTTTTCTATTTACAAATTAATCTGCTTGGTTTTAATGAGGCAATATGACAAAATGCACTCCTTTGCTGTATTTGGCTTCATGAATATAATTTAAATTGCCAGCACAATGTCACATACATCCAGTTGGACTGTAGCTGAGGGCATACAAGACTATGAACAAAGTTTGTCTCTGGGGTTTGATGTGTGGTGCCGCCTCTGGATATGTAGTTTCAGGTGTGGTGTTGTCATTTCTTCTTCCTACTTCGTAAATAGGAATAGAAGGTGAGTTTAAAGGCAGGGTAAGTGATTTCTGGATAACTTCACATTTGTTATTTGAAATAAAAACATCAGTGTAACACAAAAAGTTATATCCTCCCTTCCCCTCCTTCCATTGCTCCCAGAGAAAATACACTCATCATATATATGTTAAAATGCAGAAGCAGAGAACAGAAAACATCTATTTTATATCCATCCATTATCTATAACTGTTATTTCCTGAGCAGGGTCACGGGGGTCTGCTTTAGCCAATCCGCTTTCTTTGGGCGAAATCAAGGGTACACCCTGGACAGGTCGCCAGTCCATCATAGATCTATTTTATACATCACTATTAAATGACATGTTTTCCATGTATTGTCTATTTTCCTAGATATAAGACAAATACAGTTACATCGTTATGTTTTTAACAATGAAGAGCCGAGACTGTGAACTCCTACCACCAGAAGCAGCAAATATGACAGAGAAGCAATGAATCAACTGGAGTTTGGCCATTGATCTCCAGTGATCATCTGGTTGTGACAGAAATTGATTGAGAGCAAAAAGAGGAGGAATTCCTCTCCCCATTCCCCCATTCATTCTCTTCCACAGCAATTAATACATAAATTAATCATACTTCATTTACTTTGTGGCTGCCGAACGGACGTCCCCTCGCTGCGCGCACTCGTGCACGCTCACGTCTCTCAATTAAAGAATAAACAGGCCTGAACGAGAACTAAAGAGCACAAGCAGCAGACGATGAAATATTTACGCCTGAACTGCGAGGGGTCAGCGGGCCACTGCTTGTCAATCAAACTGAGGATTTCCGGCGGAGTGGCACGCACAATGAGACAGAATAATTATGTAGAAAATCATTCAAAGGAATCCCTGAGTGGGAGGGGTCAAAGGGTGGGCACAGGGGACTATGGTGGGCTCCAAACCCACTTTTTTATGTGCAACAGTAAAGAATATCAAAATAAATATCTAAATTCTATTATATTCCATTTTTAATCATCTAAATGTCGTCCCTGATCTGAAATAAGAATAAACTGGTTCAGATAATGGATGGATGGATGGATGGATGTCTGAATTTTATCAATCACACCGAATAATTGGTTTCATGTTTCAATCACACAGACAGAAAAAAAACCTTTTCAAGTACATAAATAAATAAAGTAATTAATTAATAAAGACGAGACAGTTCTCTGATGTGACTCATAAAAACTAACAAGTTTGAAAATAAGATAATTAACTTGAGGCCACTGAACCACTTTGGCCATAAAAGATAAAAGAAAAACAAAAAAACAAGACAGTAAATGTTGTTTTATTACATGAAAATTTGGTCTTTTCTGAATTCATTTGAATGGCCAAGCAGTCGTCCTTTAACATAAAGAGAGCCCTCTGTTGAGATTAGCATATTATTGTAAATTCAGAATTATTCTGCCTTAATTTAAAGACCCCCACCACTTCCATCCTATTTGCCCATGTTTGATTGTTTGATTTTTGTGAAGACAACGGTCACGAACAGACTACTAAACGGGTCGACTGAACACAGGCTCAGGGGCCCAAGGAGTCTGGAGGGTCCAGAAATAAAACATTTACCCAAGTAAGGGACACTGAATTTTTACAAAACAAACAAATAAACAAAAGAAAAAGCCTACAACAAACAAGAGGTTTAAAAAGAATTAAAAAAAAAAAAAAAGCTACAAGAGAGAGGATCTGTGATATAGGCCTACTCTAAATGGGCACAAAAGTCAGACAAAACAGTAATAATAAAAAAATTAATAAAAACACACAACAATAATCTTGGTTTTATTTCTAAAGTGCCAAATGACAGCACATAATAATAATAAACAAAATGAAATGAATGGTAACCTCTGAGCAAGCACTCGGCGACAGCAGGGAGAAAAAAAGAAGTCAAGTCAAGTTTATTTCTACAGCACATTTAAAACAAACAAAACTAATCTAAAAATCAAGAATAAAAATAAGCAAATATATCTGATTAAACAAAACTGAAGCCTAAAAACAAAGAGAACACACTATCCACTAAAACTGTATTCCCTTTGAAGAGGAAGACAGCACTGATAGAGGCAGACTTAGGAAACACAGAGAGAAAATGATCAGTTTTAGAAACTAAATGACCAACATGGAACCAGAATGAGACCAGTTTGTGGGACCTAGCTGCCGCTACAGAGACACCCCCCCCCAGTCTTTATTGGTGGAATTAGGGCTCCTATGAATCTTTCTTTTCTTTTTCTTTTGAACAAAAAGTCAACATTTTCTTTGAATTTGTGATTTTATAAGAAAGTCTCAATACCAATATCATGATAAAGATAGCAATTTTTGTGAAATTTGAGGTTTTTTTTAAAAAAAAAATTACAAAATGTTTACATTTTTTCAGTTATTATTTTTGATTGTACGAGAAATATTCATGGTATTAGTACAAAAACTTAGATGTTTTGATAAAAGTAAAAAGAAAAAAAAAGTTTGAAATTTAAGCTTTTAAGGGACAGAAATTCCCTACGACTGGATGGCCCGTAACTAGCAGAAGATCTGACAAAATATATGGTTGAGAAAGTAAAGAATAATAGGCCTTTTAATGGTAGCCATGGTGATGATGTGGCCGAGGATGAAATAGGGTTTGATAATTTGTCTGTCTTTGAAATTCACACAACTCAATAGGATGTTTAAATTGTTGGGGATGAAGTCAATCTTAAATCTTTCCAAATGACTTAGTTACCAATTCAGTTAAATTTAGACATCTCCAAATGTGGCTGGAACACACGCAAAATGTGGAAAAATGTCTCCAGTTTTCTGTGGTGGGGGATTAATTTTAATAAAACTGTTAGGTTGGCAGCCTTCCAAAAGATCAAGTCTACATCGTATTGTAATTCTATCCTAATTCTGTCTCACTGCTGCCGTAACTCTGCTGTTCAAAGCTGAAATAGCAGCCCTGACTCACCAGCTTCACCTACAAAAGGAGCAGTAACCTGAGAGAGGCATTGTCCCGCTGAAGCTGTGGCCCTCCAGAGGGTCCACCGGCACCCGTTCATCAAATATACATCACCTGCCTCCACTGGGACGCCGGCAAATAGGACGCTCCTCTGGGAAGGCGACAGTATACGGACAAAACACAGGTAGTATGGGTGGGATCATGTGAGGGAAGAAAGAGAAGAGAGATGGCTCGGAAAAAGGTCAAAGTCGAAACGTTAAATTAATCACATTTTGCAAGAGATAGTAAACAATGTAAGTTTGATTTAAAAATGTATTTTACTTATTGCCACATTTTGACACAAGTATCAGACATCTGTGCAGTTACATTCTTAAAAGAGCCTTTTTTAAATTTGATGTTTATCATTTTTCTTATTTAGGATCATTACAAACCTTCCAAGCATGACGATTGAGTATCCCCCGGCCCTTTCTCTAGTCTGTGTACATCATATTGTAGTATCTGTTACTGTTTTGTTGCTGAATGAATGTCAGTGCTTTTTATGGGCATGTAATGTAAAGATGGAATTGCAATAATAGTAAATTAAAGAAAAGAATAAAGCATAAGAAGACGTAATGTAATGGTAGGGAGGAGAGTGGGACTGGAGTGTCACGTCCACGCAAAGAAGAATCAGATGTTAGTGACATGCATGAGTCTGAAGCAGACAACAGTGAAAAAACAAAAGATTCACAGCACATTTCTTTCTTTTTCATCTGTGACCTCATTTAAGTGAACTGTTTGAAGTTCTTCTTCTTGATGAATGTGCTGTGTTTGTTATTTTCATCAGATTGTCTCCTTTTAAAATTACCTTTCAAGTCAGAGAGGGTTTCCATTCTTATAATCCTATTATTAAGTTAGTTCATTTATCTTGGCATTAAAAGAGATGGAGTCAGTACTTCTACCTGAGGAATGTGACTCGACTGAAAACTGAACAACGTGTGCAGTTGTGAGAAAAATCGTAGCTGACAAACGGTGATGGTAGAGCTCACAATGTGACAGGAGCAAAGATGAAAGAAACATCTTGCGACAGATAATCAGCAGCGTCAGAAATTTGAGGGAATTGTGTCAGGTATGATGGCCTGTCACTGCCTCTATGATATTGGTTGGACTGCTAACCAACCAATAGGAACGCACCATCAAAGAACGTAAGGCAGAGAAAGGAGAAGAAAAATGCGGACGTCACACAAAGAAGAAAGACACTTCTTGTGTTTTTATTTATAGGCTACACTTCTCAAAGCACACAAACACCACTACGCCAATACTAACTTTCGTGTGTCGAGTGCATTAGCACATTAGCAACCACCTGCTAATGATGCGATGACACTGCGTTTAGTCTGAAATCCACTAACTTCTGTCGTAGCCATGATTCAATATATGTTCAAACACACAGTGTAATCCCCCAAAAATAAATTATCTACCAATTTCAAGTTGTGCTGTCTGGCTTCAATGAATCTTAGAAGACTGTAAAAATTGTACAGTGTGAACCGTAATACCTGTATTTCTTTGTGGGGAAACGGTCTGACTTTAAAGTCTGACCCTGGGAAGATTGTTAAGCTTCATTGATTTTTTGTTTTTTCTTTTTTATTTGCAAATAATTATTTACCCTTCTGAAATCCAAACTGAATTCATCACCCTTTCCAGAATGATATGCTGCAACAGTTGCTTCTCTGTGACCGTTGGTTGTGTCTTTCCTTGTTGGCTTTGTGTGAACACACACCTCAATGCTCCAGACCAGTTAACTTTTACAGAGGTGCTCACACCAGCTGATGATTGGAAGCACCTGTCTGAGACCCTCTTAATTCCTAAGCAAGCAGTGTGGAGGTACTTAGGATTACCCACATCGTTTTTGTTTGTTTGTTTCATTTAATTTTTGCGAAATAAATAAATGTATTGGAGGGAAAAAATAAGGGAAAAAAAAAGACATATATGTACTTAATACTAAGACCTACGTCCCAAATATTATTCTGTTCAATGATTAAAAAACAAACAAACATAGGATGTCAAGAAGAGGTAGTAGATTTAAGATAGTACAGTTATTGACTCTGGAATTTTGTATGAGCTCAATGTTTTACTTTATTAGTGTGATTAACCCAGCCTTTGGTGCAGATTTTATGATGTGCATCTTGGCACCGAGGTTAAAAGTTTTCCTTCATTCCAGCCACTCCACAAAGGTGCTTGGCTGTAGTTTTGGTGGCGTCTCTTTGTTTGTGTGTGAATATGCCATGAATTGGATGAGTAGCATCTGAGTCAGCACACTTTAAACAAAGACAAAAAGTTTTTGTGTGCATGTGTGAGCAAAAGAGGCGCATGTGTGCGTGATATGCGCAGTGATGCGTGTGCGGCTGCGTGCGTTCAGAGTGCAGGGCGGACTCTGAGGGATCAAACATCCTGTAAAGCTTTCAGTGAGCAGAACACGGTTGCCACACACTGTATTTCTGCCACATTTAGCAAATGGACACTGAAGTGCAGTCTTCCGCCGACATCCACCACAGTCTCCTTGCATTGCTACCTCCTCCTGCCTTTGCCTCCTCCTCGCCCTCCCTTCTTCTCTGTAAACTCTTGTCCTCCTTTTCTTCCCCTCTCTACTTCCTCCAGCGCTGAATTATTGATAGAGAGTAAAATCTGACGTTGTAAAGTTTGTGACCATTCACCAAATCAGCCTTCGCCTCTCACCAAGGGGGCTCGCCGAAGGGTAGGCGGTGTCTAACCACACACTTTTAATGTAATTGCCTGTAGGGTTCCTAGTAAATATTTAATTGTCTGCCAGTACAAATTAAAGACACAAGGCTGGAAGAAAAGGTTAGTAGGTTCGCTTGGGGAGAGATTCTGCACTTTACCTGTGTCTGTAGGTTCTGAAAAGGGCTTTTGCTGCTCTAGAGACAGTGGTAGACTGTCCTTCTGCTTCATTTAGCTTCATGTGATGAGAATATAGGCCCCCAAGATGTTCAAGCATCACCAGAGAACCCTCATGATGCACAAAGATATTAATAAGACACATCAACGTCAAAGGTGGTATATCACTTATTTCATAATAACTCTTGAACTAAATTGTTTTGCAAAAGAAAACTAAACTATAATGTTTGGTGTCTACATTTAAAAAAATGAGCTGCCATAGTCTGAGATCAAATAAAGCATGCTTACTAAGGGCAGAGTAATCAAGAGTATAACTTGTAGAATATGCCGGTGCCAACCTGGCAACCTGGCAACCTGGCCTGCCGTGATTACAGCCACCATGTTGGCCTTGCTTTACAATCATCACATCATCTAAATCCAGTCAAATGTACTTATTGTTTTCATAAATTTAAAAGGGGACAAAATGAGCACGTCATTGTGTGCAGAATGAGACTTCAAATGTGTTTATTCTTTTATTCAAGAAATCCTCCTAATTGCCAAAGTGCCTAATGACACTGGCCCAGGGGGTTAAATTATAACCAACACATAAGTTCCAGAACTTCTATCTCCTGGAAAGAAGACTAAGGCCTGACTCTGAATACAAGTCAACTTTCACTGACCCCCACTGACCTCTTTTGTTCTCCAAATTCGCAGCAGATATAAACATACTGGCCTGATACAGAACATGATTTTGGTCCCCGTGACTAGATTTCACATCTCAAAACCAATGTTCACTTTAGTATGATGAATTTCTATGAAACTCATAAGTTACAATTACATTAATAAATATATTCATAATGATGAGTGTGAAATTTTGATGGATACTCGCATGTAGACATCAATGTAGCTACTTCAATCTTTCTGCAAACTTGACTTCTGAGCTGTGAATAAAAACCTAACAAAGCAAAACCAACTTATTTTCAAGATAACGTGGGGGTTTATGATGTTTTTGTAGTTGTACTTACAGATTGCTCTGACCAGCTGTGAGTTTACCTGGAAGGGTTTTGGGGGACAGCTAAGAGGAAGATGATGGACCAGACAGCCTTTAACCTGTCAATCATTAGCTCTAGAAGCACGCCGACTCCAACAGCCCACCCACCTTCACCCCAGGACCATTAACCAATGGCTAGCACAAAAGCTGATCACACCTCGCCAGTGCAAGGATGGCTGGAAAAATGAGCCCCACCAAGGGTCCCATTGGGTCCTGTTTGGTACTGACAGCGGGTCCCTGCAGAGCTTAGTCGGAGCTCCAGCAGTACTAGTTTTCGATGACATTTTGGTAGTAAGAACTGAAAAAAGAATGAATGATCAGATTCAATCATAATGAGTGTAAAGTAACATCCCTTACGATCATAGGCTTACATGACAGAAGCTTGTTCATGTCACTCACACCCAACGTTTGAGAGTCCTATTGGGTGATGTCACAGTGGGTTTGTCTCCATCTTTTTATACAGCCCAGATACTAATATGGATACAAAACGTAAAGGTCTAAAAGTGACAGCCCACGTACTGGAAGAGTGATACTATTTTTACCCATTGGGTGGCAGCACCAATTGTAACGTGTTGCATTTGGTACTTCTTGCAGACACAGCCATATCTCTATCTATCTATCTATCTATCTATCTATATCTATATATATATATATATATATATATATATATATATATATATATATGTGTGTGTGTGTGTGTGTGTGTGTGTGTGTGT
>JBAMYA010000006.1:14934731-14965839 GCA_037176975.1 Arrhamphus sclerolepis | reverse complement strand
TAAATCGAGAGCTTCGCCTTTCGGCTCAGCTCCTTCTTCACCACGACAGACCGATACAACGACCGCATTACTCCGGCTGCTGCACCGATCCGCCTGTCAGTCCTTTATTATATTTACTTCTAATTCTCATAAATTACACTATGCAACCCTGAGGTCCACGCCAGACCACCCTAGCAAGAATGTACGCAATATATGAATACATCTTTCTGGCAATACATCACATACCAACATCAACACCTCTGCAAGCTGGCTCTTTTAGCCAGGAGCTGCAACACTATTTTTGGTACATCCACCTTTGCAAAGCTGCCAAAGAAACTCAAGAGGACCAGGGAGGAGAAAGAGGAAGAGAAGAATGGTAAATCTCAACCTAACTTTTACTTATTGGTGAGAGCAATGGGAAGAAATGGAAGTCAAAACTGATGCTTAACATGCCATCTTCTTGGACTGGTGAGTTATATCTCATTCATGGTAACTGGCTTGCTGTGTGTTGCCCCTAAGGTTTCTGTCCAGTCTCTAGTTTAGTCTTTTCTTGTTTTGTAGACTTACTTACTTGTAAAATCCTCTGTTGTCTGAATTTAAGTTTTGTAAAGTAGATCTAGCTGACCAGCCGTTCCTTGTCCGTTGGGATCACAGTGGTAGAAGAGTTCTTGTGCTTGTTAGCCAGGTGTTTGCCTGTTTTTTGTTCAGCTGTCGCTGATTTGGGATGCTGTTAAATTTGACAGTTTATTTGCAGAGATACTGTGTGAAAGTTTCGTTACAGCAAGCTATGCTACTGTGTTGAAAGCTTTTAATATCTGTCCTAAGGGATTCTCTGATAGTTTCATAGATTTGTTTACCAGTTGAGGTCTATGTGTAATGCAAGCCGAGCTCAACCCAGCTCAGTTGCAACACTTTGATCCACAGGTCACACATTCTTTAAATATTATTATAGTTCTTGATTCCCTGCATGAATCAAAAAAACAAAAGGGACGTTCTTCTTCACTGACTAGTCAAGGTTTTTATTAATGATCCCACGGTTTGTTTTCATTGTGCTGCTGACTCTGTATTTCCAAGTCTGTGTTTTACAATATGAATTCAGAGCCTAATGTAATGTGAAACAAAACCCAAAATCTGTATTTTATACGTCAACGTCATAGTGATAAAGATGCTAAGTTGGCAACACTGCATTTATCAGCAGGAGGTTGGTGCTCTATTTAGTGAGTATTCAGACTCCTTTAGTGACTATCTAGTGTCTAGTGACTTTTTCTGGTGTTATTGGGGACTTTAGGGGTCTGACATGACAGCACGTATCGTTACTCTTCTCTACCAGCAGTGGTGGCTGTTGTGAGTCCTTACCCATCCAAAAACACTCATAATTGGACCAATCCTCAGCAGACAACCCCTCCCAGCTGCAGTCAGAGAAGAAGAAATGATCCTCTTTTCAGGGAAACTGACTACAAAAGGGTTAAGGGTTAATTAAGGCTCTTGTTGGGGACATTTCAGAATATGAATACAATTATAAAATAACAGGTGAAAGAGATGATGCACAAGTCTAAGATTATTAGCTTATTCAGCAGCTAATGAGTTGATAGATCTCAACTATGTCCCACTTCCTCTTCTTTTAGAACTTTTAGCTGAAAAAGATGATTGAACTCCCAGTCACAGATTTTAATTTCTTGGTTACAACAATTTTTGAATTAATACGTTTCACCATTCAGCTGAATTAGGGATCAGTGACACCAAAAGGAAACTGAGTGAATGAAAAAGAAACTGATAAGAGATCAATATGAACTTCAGTTTAATGTTTGCAGGTCATTTGACTATTCAACCTGTGCCTCCTGCCAGCTCATGAAGATCCTCTGATGACTTCATAAATGAGAATTCTGTGTCTAGTCACCATCTAATTCATCAATGCACCACCATTAGTATAACTCAGACAATACTACATTGACTGCTACATTACTATGAAGGGAGGGATGGTAACAGTAGCAAACTGGAACTTCAAAACAAGAATCAAAAGGAAAAAAAAAAAAAAGAATCATTCATTTTGTGAAATATTAACAGCCATTCCAGAGGTCCAATTTTTGCTTTTCCCTGGTATTTAGACCAGTTGCTCATTTGCTGATCATACCGAGTGTGTGTATCTCATATAGTCAATTTCTGATCCATAGTTCCCAGTTGGTTGTGCTAAGATTTTCAAAGCAGGCAAGTGAGAACATCAGGATTGTTGGGTAGAATTTGAGTAATACTGGGGCGTAGCATATTTTATAAATCAATCCATCCGAAGTAATTAATTCTTCTCTCTCTCAATA
Organism: Arrhamphus sclerolepis; assembly: GCA_037176975.1. Lineage (NCBI taxonomy): Eukaryota > Metazoa > Chordata > Actinopteri > Beloniformes > Hemiramphidae > Arrhamphus > Arrhamphus sclerolepis. Next base: position 14,963,548 of record JBAMYA010000006.1, on the reverse strand, counting down.
AAATAAGTGTTTGGACATGGTTTCCTGTGCATGCTGCAATTTCATAAATGATGTTAAATCTATGTGAAACATTAAGAGTTCAGTTTCAGCTATGCTGAGCCATATTGACATTAGGCATTTATGGACCCCCGTGCATAAGCTTTAATGAAACAGGTCTTTTTGTTTTTTACTAAAATATCTGATGGTTCAAATTCTGCTCTTGTGGCTCCCCGACTCTTCTCCTTTTGTATTATTCAGGGTATTTTAAGTTCAAGTTCAGTTTCAAGTTAATTTTGTGTGTGTGTGTGTTAACATCAAGTAAAAATATTGACTTAAAAACCAAGGGCATGAAACACGTACCTGGTTGCTTCTATAAAGCAAGTTCAGTACACGCATGATCATATGATAACGTTTTGCTTTAAGCAGAATTTATATATTAATTCCTGAAACATATGTTGGGAAATGTAGTTTATCAGGTGTTCATGTATAGATGCACGCTTATACAATGATGCTGTATACTCTAATTGTGATGGTGTTTGTATTTGTATCTTTCCTGTGATATTTTTGCACCAGTTATCTCACAAGAGAAGCGTCTTAGTGTCCCAACAGCACATGGATCATATTGAAGTCTTATGTTTTTGCCTAATTTCAGGTTCCATTCATGTTGATGTTTTAATTTCCTTTTGTTGTGGTGAAATCTTGTCTGAATGTAGAATTAGCATACAAGATCAATCAATAGATAGATAATGAATAACTGAGGTGGAGAGCGTCTGGTTTATGTTGAAAAAGTCATGATTCAGCAAATGTTGGCAAAATATTTTACAACAAAAAGATGTTGATTTTTGTTCAAACCTGTTTTTATTTATACAAAGTAACCTTTTACAACAAAAATGTATGATTTTAAGGCAAAAAGCTGACATTTTAAACCAAAAAAAAAGTAATTTTCAGTTTCATTTTGTGACATTTGTGATTGTACGATAAAAAGTCTTAGCTGTTGCAAGATTTTAAATTGGACAACAAATTTTTACAAAAAAATGTCAACACTTTTTTTTTAAATTTGGGATTTCAGAAGGAAAAACATTGAGATCTGTGGAGTAAAGTCCCAGTTTTATGAAGGTTGTGATGCAAGTTAAAATTTGAGATTTTATGACAAAAAAAATTCAAACAAACAAAAAAAACACTATGTAAAAAGACATCACATTGCAAAATTTGAAAAAAATGTGTCTTTTTTACCAAAATAAATTCATTTCATTTTAAATTTGCAATTATACAAAAAAAGGAAAAAAAAATAAAACAAAAGCATACAAAATGATGAATAATTTAATAAATAAATATCACAAATTATATGATTCTTTTTTTTTTCCTTTTAATCCAGGAAATGGTGGGAAATCTGACGACATAGCTTGTCGAGTAAAGAAGTAAAGAATAACCTTTAACGGTAACCATGGTGATGATATGGCCTGGGATGAAATAGAGTTTGACATTCCCTTTTTAGACAGACGTTGCTAATATACTGTAGTGTTAAGGACGTCTATCTTAAGTATTCAAAACATTAAAGGAAGCATGTCTGACAATCTGCGACCCCCGCTAGCATGAAATGCTAAAATAAATGCTAATCCTTTAAGGTGTGTAGAGTCTGAAACAAAGCAGATGGTTTAGAGCTTTGTGACTGGATGGTGAAGCGACGTAAATGATCACTATGTAAGCATTTACATCACCCTCTCTCTGACAATTAACAGCAACAGTCCATCAGATTATTCATTTAAGCAACTCAGCAAGCATGGGAAGACCAGACGACAGGAAACTAGAATGACAGTGAAATCAAAAGCTGCTGGCTGCTTGTGCAAACTGTCAAACTATCAGGATTGGTTACTTAAAACAGTATAGATTTATTCTGATTGTCACAAGATTATTAACTCCAAAACAATATGATTAAATGTTTTCTGTTGCAAGTTATACAGCCTGAAAGAGATTTCGCACTAGAGTTTTGACCACAGCTGGAACTGAGCTCTGAACTTGGATGTTGATGGACTTCTACTGTCACAGAACCACAAGTTGTCTTTTGAATGGACATACTGTCAATACGTGCTGTAAAGGGGGGTACTGCGGTTTCAAATACACTTCAGGACTCCAGCTGGTGCTGGACGGTGGGGGCCTTTGTTTCATATAGCCCCCCCCCCACACACCCACCACCTTCCATCGCTTGTCCTCACCCGGTATATCCATATAGTCCCGTCCCCCCGCCCAGTTCTTCTGTCTCACGCTAACAGGATTAGAGGATAGAAGGTGCTCGCTCGGCAGACCTCAGAATGTATGTTGGGGGGAGAAATAGAGGTGGTCTGTGTGTGTGTGTGTGTGTGTGTGTGTGTGTGTCTGTGAGAGAGACTTAGTGGGAAAATGGCCTGTCTTATGTAGATGGCTGTGATGGACCCCAAAAGCTTGAAGGCAGCAGCCCCCAGGGAGGAAAAACACCAGGGGGAGTGTGTGTGTGTGTGTGTGTGTTGACCAGGTCTGTTGGTGTTTGGGGGCCTTGTGATGAAAGCAAGAGCATTTTTACATTTAGGTTTTTGAAGTGACTACCAACTCACATTGCAACATAAGACAAAGTCAGTTTGTTTTTGTCCACATAGGTCTAAAACCCTGCTATTCAGGGAGCTGTTCACATTTTCAGGGTTCAGATCGGAGTAGAATTATTACGCCAATTTTCATGTTTATTTCTACCCTACACTTCACATCTTGCTGCATTTTCTGCACCTTTGAAGTGGATTTTCCCAAAAGCTGCAACAGCAGTTTCAAAACAGGCACACTATGCAGTGGGAATGGGCAATTAATCAAAAATTAATCAAAACCAACACAATTACAAATGTAACAATCTTGTCCATGTCAATTATGTCAACTGTTTGAAATACATAAATGACAATGAAGAGTTAATCTGTGTTTCCCTTCACTTATTTTTATTAAGATTTGTATTCTATTTTAAAATTAGGAAGAAGATCACTGTGTATGTGTATTTTTAGTCGGGTTAAAGTCACATAGATGTATGAGTTGGAGCCTGCTCGTGGTGTTTTAATTTTAAAAATGGCAAGATTTTTGTTCTTTCATTCTTGACTTCCTGCCAGCTCGATCTGCTGTGTTTTTTCATAATGATTCGGTGCAGAACGAACAGAGCGGTTGCTTCTGGGATGCTTCTATGATGATAATAATAATAGATTTTATTTAAAAGTGCCTTTCACAAAACTCAAGGACACTTTACAAAAACCGTAATCCACAATGACTCGTGTGGCACAGCCAGATTATGGTCTGGTTTTGCTGCTGTTTTGACATCACATAGTAATTTCAATGTAATCTGCTCATTACAGACATATTCCCAACACTATCCTGTTCTTTCTGCTGTTATACATACAGTTTAAAATAAAATTAGCTTTTTCATCCTCAAAAATTCCCTCTCTCCTCATATGTTATTAAAATCTTGGTGAACTGTTTATTCAAGGGTTAGCATTATGCCAACGTACGTGTCGGAGCTCACTCATGCCGCCTTATTCTTGTTTCCGACTTCCTGCCAACTTAATCTTCTGTGTGTAAACTGACCTGACTTCACCTTACAGTAGGAATGACTTCTGAAAAAGTTCTGTGATGATACATGTAAAAATGTTGCCGTTTAACACGGCAAAACCTTTTCATCCATTTTCAAAATGCTCCTGAACATGAACCACAATCCACATGGATTGTGGTTCATGTTCAGGTTCAGCCTTTTGGAGCATTTCAGGAAATAAGTTACCAACTGCTGGCTGAGTCGGTTTGCCCGACATTGCTACTTTAAGTGTGGTAGCAACAGCAGATTATTGATTTATCACATCATCTGTCACATTTTTCCACTCTGTCGTGCACTAGATGTTTCCAGGAAATCGGAGTGATGACCTGTGTGGAGTATGCAGAGCTGCAGTGCAGGTTCACCTCTTACCTTTGGGTCCTGGTTTCTGGAGAGGCCTACCTGCCAAATCAAGGAGCACCAGGGAGGACCAGCGCTCTCATTACAGCTACAATGAAATAATTATGAATGGCGCGCAGAGACCTCATCACAAGAATATCTATTGTATTATTTATTCAGCCAGTCCCCTGGTTCAGGGGGAGAGAACACATATAAACTTTCAGCCTCGCTCCTCTCCTCCTCATTCTGGCTCCTGTTTGCTGCTCAAAGCGGAGGCACATGTCTTTTTTCATTTCTTTTGTTGCTTTTTTTCACCTCTGGATGTAGCACAAAGAGCATCTATTGGGGCATTTGAGTCTTTACACATTCAGGTTTTGGGATTGAGGATGAGTTGCAACATTTCTTTTTTTTCTTTTTTTGTCTGCTGTTTTTTATTTTCAGCTTTGTCTCTTCTACTGTTGGGATGAATTTTCAATTGTCATACATGTACTCAGGTCATCAAACATGTATTCCAAAAAATGGATGAAGATGTTCATGCCATCTTCGGAGCATAACCTACATGTTTTCGCAGTCCTCTGAGGGCTGAGGATCATCAGCGCCTCTGTGTGCGGCCTGCACGTAGCAGAGGAAGGATTATGTAGCATCACTTGCGCTGAACTCTGAAGAAAAACTTTGTTTGCAGATCACAGCTGCTCATGGAGGATGACACTGCAGCAACAATAGGCCTCATTCAGGAGCGGCACTAGACATGGAGCTGGTGCAAAGGATGATCGATAATAAAGAAAGAGGGAGAGAGAGAGGGCAGGGCGGGCTGCTATGACAGCTGCATCATGGGGATCATGATGGAGGCGTTGCCTGGGGCACGACAGGTGAGTGATGCTGCTCAACGGCTGACTGTCCGGCTCACAGGCTGGAAGCATGAATGTTGTTGGGAACTGAACCTAAAACAAAACAGTTTCTGTTGCTGTTGTTTTGTCCTCATGTAACATTAAAAATGAAATATTCTTGAAATAAAGGCGCGAGTGTTTGCAGCAAAATGTTGATTATCTTTTATAATTTTGTGGTGGTTTTATCTGTCGTCATCTGTTGCAGCGGCGTCAGAACCCAAAGAAACTGACTTCCAACAGCAGAAAGTCTATTTGGGAATTTATAAAGCAGGCTTTTGTTGAAACAAACAGACATCTTTCTCTATCAAATGTTTAATGTCATCAAGGATTTTCTTTTAGCAAAATTGAGAAGAAGAAAAGTGCTTCATTTAATCATGATATGGATCAAGGTCAAGTTTGTTTACACTGCACTTTTAAAAACAAAAAAATGAATTGATAGAACTATGTTAAAATAAAAAAAGCAGAAAAAAGAAAGAAAGAAAAAATGCCCCTTTGGGGTGAAAAACCAAGTAGAATGTAATCATACAGCTGAACTGTTCCAACACCTCCATATTTTAAAAGTGAACCTTCAAACATCTAGAAGCGGCCAGCTGTTTTATTGCACATAAATCCCTAAAAGTCAGCTGTAAAACCCCAGTTTTTCATGGACACCAGGAGGCGAACTGCTGTGATCTTAACTATTTAAAGAGGCTGCAGAGAAGATGAATCCAAACTGACATGCAGTACATTACAGCAGTCTAGCCGAGAGGTTATAAAAGCATGAAGATGTTTTACTGGGTCTTTTAGGGGGAGATGAGGCTTCAGCCTGACAGTCAATCCCACTTAAAAAAAGAAAAAAGAAAATCTTGATCTTACAACTAAAACTGCTTTATAATGAGAGATGTTGAATATGCTCAGATTTTTAACAAGAGAACGACTACCTGGAGCCAAAGGGCCAAAACGACAACATTTACAATGGGACTGGCACAGGGCCAGAATCAAACCCTTGAGGTATCCCATAAGTAAGGGCCACCGCCTCCTGTAAAATGCTCATTGATTGGAGTACTGATGTTTTTGAGAAATGTTCCCCGGCAGATGAGAGCTGTTGTGACAGAAGAAATTATTCCTTTCCTTCCCCTGACCCTGTTGGCTGAATTTAATTAAGTTGTTTGACAGTTACTCATTTAAACATTATCTAATATTTGGCTATTTTAATTTTACCACCGGTTTATTAGAGACTACACAAAACCATAATCTGGTCAGGTCACCAAATGTAAGATTAAATAGAAATAAATATGAAAACTGAATGAAAGAAGAGTTTAACTGGAATTAAGTGCATTCAATTAATTAAAATTGTAATACACTTTTTCACTGTTACTGTAAAGTATGATGTGATGACATTCATGATGATATTTACAGGTTGGACTAGAATCTTGAAGTGAACCGATTTAAATTAAACTGAATGTCAACAGCGTATACAGGTTATGGTCTATTCATGGTCCACATTATGAAGAAACAAACAACAGTCATATCTGAATTATTAGAATTCTAAAACAAGATAAACTAAACTTAATGAGCCTATTACTAACATTGAATTACAAATGAATTTGTAGACAAATGAAATTCAATTTGGGACTAAAACTACACAAAATGCAATAAATTAAACAACAGGAGAAAAACTGCCCAAAATTTATTGCCAGAAGGAGAAATAAGTAACTGAGATTGAATTTGAAGACAAACAAAATGAAACAGACTTGAGTCTAATTTTCAAATCAACACATCTGCTCTCAGAAATCAGCGTTTCAGGCTTTATTATAATTTAAACTTGACATGTATGCTCATATGTGTAGACATACGAAAGTAATTATGTACTATACAGGTAGGAGTACAAAGAAGTGCATGTTTTTGAAAATTGTTTCCTTTTATTTTAGTAATGTTTTTTCGGCATTTTTTTATTTTTGTGATTTAATTGTTCTTATCATATTGCTCCATTTTTTTCAAAGCCCTTTATAGTCACCAATTGTTAAAAGTTATTTAGAAAAATGAGCACAAGCATTGTGCTCAGTGTTCGGTTTCTGTTCCTCACTGTGTGTTTTGTGATTCCAACATTAAATAAAAAAAAAAAAAAAAAGACCCCTCTCCTGCTACTGGCATTTTAAAGTTTTTTTTTTTTTTAAGGCTAAGCACTTCAGACATCAACTCAAGATGAGCGTCTGTGCGAGTGTGATATCTTCTTCAGCCGAGTGTTCACATTCGTCTTGCTGTTGCAGGCTCTCGCCTCCTCAGCGCTGCTTAATCTGCTCTGCTGAGACAGTTTGGGTGCTGCTTTGTGGGACGCAATGAGCAATTCTCCATCAATAATGCAGAATGTTTCCGTGGTAGCTGCCTGGCAACCGCATCCACTGTGGGAGGGAGACGGAATGAATGAGAGACTCAGAAACACGAGAGGAAGAAAAGACTGATATGTGAGAGAGGGAGGGATGAGGAAAGACTGAGGAGAGGATTGATAAGCGGCAGGTAAACACGGTACTGATGCATGAGAGAGTTGGACACTTCTTCCTGTTATCTGCGTTTGTGTGTGTTTGACAGATGTGTATAAAACAGTGGCCATTGCAGTTCTCATTATGAGAATAAACAATGCTAAAACAAGCACAGTGCCGGCGGACAAGATGTGCTGTTCTGATAGTATGTGTGCGAGTACTGTGTTTAAACCCCCCATCTGCTTTCCACAGTATTCTGATCTCACTTCAGAGTAACACCAGCATTGTGCACTTGCAGTAGGAGTCTATGGAGAAACTTCAGTCAAATCTCAAGTGTCTTTAAAAGGTTTGACAAATGAGGTTTCCAAAAACATTCCACTTACATACTTAGCTTTCATGGTGTCCAATAAAGTTTCCAAGCAAACTCAAACAGGATCTTAATGTGCAGCTCTTTCACATGGGTGACAGTTTGAGGGAAATGGCTTAGTAAGCCGTTTGGTTAACACTGTCAGTATCCTCTGGCATCCACTCTGCATGTCTCTGGGACTATTTACTGTTTTTAACAAGTGAACTTTAGGGAACAACCCTCGGTCTAAAAGGAGTGGGAACTTTCCTCTAGGAACCAAAACAGAGTGAGTCGAAGCAGGTTTGAGTTAGAAAGGAATCTTTGTTTGCAGCAAAACCGCAACAACTGTCAGCCTAGATGGCAACAGAGCCAAGTCAAAATAAATTTCAAGCCTCTGATGAGACCAAGATGCAGGAAGAACGGTTTGTTGTAGTTCCTCCAATGACCAATAGGCGCTGATCTCCAAAACAGAGCAAATTCCCATTGACTCCAGTGTTAAAATGGTCAACACTTCAGCATAATTAAATGTATTTAAGGCCTGGTACAATGATCTGTTATGGTCTCTTTAGTTAGATGGGACATTCCAGAATTGGAGGACATTTTCTTTCCATCCAGTAAAATTTCAAATCCATGTACAAAAAACACTAAAACATGGACTTCCCATGGAAATAAATGAAATATAATAATAATAATAATAATAATAATAATAATAATAATAATAATAATAATAATAATAATAATAAAAAAGTCCACCTGTGGCAAATTCAGTTGATTAACATCATTTGTAAAAGGTACACACCTGTCTATATAAAAAGGTCCCACAGTTGACAGAAAATGACAGAGCACAAGCATGAATTCAAAAGAATTGTCTGAGACAGGATTGTCTCAAGACACAAATCTGGGGAAGGGTGCAGAAACAGTGGCCTCCATCATCCATAAATAGAAGACGTTTGGAACCACCACAACTCTTCCTAGAGCTGACCAGACATCTAAACTGAGTGATCGGGGAAGAAGGGTGATCACTCTGTGAGAGCTCCAGTGTTCCTCTGTGGAGAGGGGAGAACCTTCCAGAAGAACAGCCTCTCTGCAGCAATCCACCAGTTACACCTGTATGGTAGAGTAGCCAGATGGAAGACACTCCTTAGTAAAAGGCACATGGCAGCCTGCCTGGAGTTTGCCAAAAGACACCTGACAGACTCTCTGACCATGAGAAAGAAAACTGATGAGACAAAGGTTGAAGTCTTTGGTGTGAATGCCAGCTGTTATGTTTGGAGGAAACCAGGCACTGGTCATCTTGTGGCCAGTACCATCCCAACAGTGAAGCGAATGTCTTTGTACCAAGTCAGATAAATTCATATAAAGGAACTTATGGTACTGAAGCCTCAAGTTCAGCTCAGGACACATTTGGACAAAGAAAATGTGGAGCTGAAGAAAAAAAAAAAATGCTTGATTAATAAGATCTGTTATTTATTTATGGAATTACTCTTAATTACCCAAATCCTCAGACAGATTAATGACAAAAATGTTTTTTTTTTTTTTCTTTCCAAAATATACTCAGGAGCTCAGCATTTACAAAGACCAAAAACCAGTGGAGTACTTGGTTTTAGGGTAAAAGCTAGAGGCACGTTTAGGTTAAGGTAAGAGTTGAGTTAAGGATCAGGCATTCAGCTTGCAGGAGTTTTGGATTGGGGGGCTTAAGACATCCCAGAGAAAGACATGCTGTGTCTGTCCAACAAGCTAGTGATCAGTCTTCTATGTTTAAAACATTCATCACTTCCCTCCATCTCTGATTTGTAGCAGTAAATTATTAAACACTCACCTATTTTTTCAATTATTCAATTAGGTTTTTTTTCATGGTGATCCCCGTTTGACCACAAAAATCCAACACTTTACTTTGTTCTCAGCTCCAATTCAGTCTCATCATCTCTTTAAGAAGAAGACGGTAAAGGTTTCTTGAGCTGCTTTGTCAGTTTCTGGTGACAACCTCAACAAGAACGAACACAACAGCGTTCGCTGATTAATGGACTGTTCTGTGTTGTGACAGAAGCCTTGTTTCCATTTTCACTATATTGTTCTCCCAATCCCCACAAGGAAACATCTCTGCCTCTGACAGATAGTGGACTGGGAGTTGTCGGACTGTTACTCTCTTTAGTGGACGGGGAATCCTTCCTCCCCTCTCTCTCTCTCTAAAGCATGATTAATACTTGATGCAGTGATGATAGCCATCCCGTGTATGATAGCCTTTGGTGGATGCTTGAGACTGTGGGGAGATGTCACTCTTTGTGTATATTTTTATGTGTGTGTGTGTGTGTGTGTGTGTGTGTGTGTGTGTGTGTGTGTGTGTGAAGGGGCTTTACACAACTTTGTCCGGGTGATTAAGGCCACATGTTATTGATTAGCAGACTGCTTGACGCGCAATATCATCATAAATAATTCCTCTGCCTTCTAGAATAAACTATCACCTTTGTTGGCCGCTCTGATAGTCTACCACTGAAGATGGAATACATTTTTTATGTTTTTACTTGACCTTAATTTAAGCTATACAAGAGAGATTTCTGAAGGAAATCAGCAGATGTGTAAAGCATTTATGCAACTCAGTGAATACAAATGTACGTATCTTACTAATATCTGTTAGCTGCAGCGAACAGACCTTGTAAAAAAACTTAACATTTTACAGTGCACACATGGATAGACAGCAGAATCAGGATGACAAGTGCATCATGGGAGGTCCTACTGCAGTCCCAGTCTATTGCCAGGTTCACATTGTATGAATATTACAGTCTTAGATTAATCCAAGTCACATGGGACAATTTTTAATCAGTAGATAATTAATTTACAGCATGTTACACTGCGATTGATCATACGCTGAACAGAAATAAATGTATGTATTACAGGCTCTAAATGAAGCATCATTGCATCATTAGGAGGTTGTTGCTAATGTGTTAATGCACTCATGACTAACATTAATTTGATTCAATTCAATTTATGTAGCACCTATTTATGACAAGTCATCTCTATGTGATTTAAAAACCCAGAGCTTGACCCCCGAGCACATGGCAAGGAAAAAAAACAACAACCTCCATCTTGGAAACAAATCTTGAGCAGAACCCAGCTCTTAGGGGGACCCTCCTGCTGAAGGCCAGGAGGGGAAGGATGAGATGAGAAAAGTTAGGACAGTGGGAATGAAGAACTGAGGTGATTTACAAATTATATATATATATATATATATATATATATCACTCTCACACACACACACACACACACACAATATGTAATACAAAAGCATACAATATGAAAAATATACATTGTAATATGTAAAGGTATGTGGTAAATATAAAAGAAATATGGATATCTAAAAACTATTTATAAATATAAATTTTGTGGTGGTCTGTGGGTTGGACTGCAGGAAGGTCCCGTTGTTGTAGTCAGGTGCTTTGAAAAGAAGATAAATAAAACCAGGCTCCTCTATTATTGACTCCCAACCTTAGTCCTGGAGGGACACTCCGTCTAAATGTTCAACGTTAGGGTTAACGCCTTCCTTTTGGATAAAGCCTTTAACTCTAGTCTCTTAAGCCACCTCCTAGTTATGCTGCTACAGGCCTAGGCTGCTGGGGGAACTCCTATTGTCCGCTGAGCATCTTCACCCTCTTTGTCTGATCTCAGTCTCAGATTGGCCTGAATTATTTAATAGAATCAACGTTGTATCTTCCATAGTCTCGCCCTCTTCTCTCTTCTCCTTTTTCAGGTGCTGTCGTGGGGATGTTGCGCTCCCCCTCGCCTCCCAAACCTTCCATCTTCTGACCATCCTGGTATTTACCTGCACCTGTTGACTGGATACCACTGTGGGATGCTCGCTGACATGGCCAACCAGCAGTCCACCCTCACCGCCACCACATAATTATATATTTTTGGACCACATGTTATACATTTTTGTACATCTCTCTCTGTCCTTCATCCTCACTGTCCTGTCTCCCTTCTCATGTCCTCCTTTACCCGGCTGGCTATTGGCATGAGGGTTCCCCTATAATTGAGCTGGGTCCTGCTCAAGGTTTCTTCCCAAGAAGGAGTTTTTTTTTCTTCCCACTGTTTGGCTTTGCCATGTGCTGGGGGTCATGCTCCGGGTTTCTCAGAAGCTCATAGACAAGTTTTTTTTTGTAAATAGACACTATATCAGTTAAACTGAACTGATTTATCAGCTTTTATTATGTTAGCCTGTCATGCCATCACCATTCTCTTTGCAAAAAGTCTCTGGTATCCCTCTCATTCACATACATTTCCACAAATTTATGGAAGTCTATACATGACTTCAATGAGGCTAATACAAAGGAAAATACAAAGTATTCTAATTAAAAGCTATTGCCAATTAACAATATATTGATGCTTATGTTTATATTATGTTTACGTGAAGCTAAAATATGTTTATTAAACATGTAAGATAGGATGTATGTGTCAAAATGATATTTTCATTTTTATTTTTGAATTTTCTGGACTCAGGTCTCTTTCTGCCATTTTACTAAAATATATTTAAATATATATATTTTTTTTTCTTTTTTTGTCACTGCAGTGGATAATGAATGTATGAAATACTTAATTTGAAAGTACCTTGTTTTGCTTTTGTGTTCAGTTGCTTTATAAGCTTACTCAGTCCAGGTTAATTTACATGAAATGAGCTGTTGTGCTATTTTAAATTAGAAAAAAATAAAATAAAATTGTCATACAACATGCACTCGTCATCATGATTGCTTATAGTCACTTGTAAACCTGCTGACATGCTGACATTGTGATACGGAAAAGTCTTTCTGGCAAAGAAAGCATCAGATCACCTGGAAGCCTTCTTTACAAAGAGTAAAACAAGCCGATGTCTTCACAGAGAAAGAAACAACCCGCTGAAGAGCAGAAATGAAGAAGGAGAAGAAGAAGATGGAACCACCATTGAAGGGGGCCGAATGATGGATGAAAGCGACCAGTGAAAGAGTTTCTAAGGGTTTTCTGCATGTAAAATCAGTCCCTCTGCCTTCTGGGATGCTCTGCTGGAAGTTTGATGCCTTTGAGACGGCCTCATCCATATTACATCATCTTTACCATGTGTTCTAATCGCTCCTCATAGAGACATAAAGGAACACAGAGAAAGGACGTGAGGGAAGGGGAGGGGTGAGCGGGCTGGAGGACAGGAAGATGGGAAATGAAGGCGAATCACAGGAAAGGAAAAATGACACATTTTGAGGATCACAAAAGAGAAATCAGTTTGAAAAGAGAAGATGTTACAGAAATGAAAGGAAGGGAGGTTAGGAAGGAAATATAGAGAGGAGTAGAGATCTAAAGAGGGTGAGAAAAAGAAGTGTTGCAGTTTGGACTGGAAACTGGGAGTTAAAATGGGAAGGAGAAGAAAGTAACATTGGAAAAGAATGATGGGGTGTTAAAAATAGAAGAAATAGAGATGCTTTCATGTTGAATGACACACCCAACTCTGAAGTCATCTATTTGAACCCCCCTCCACACACACACACACAAGAACACACACTCCCATCAGCCTCCTGTCCCTCTGCATTAGGAGCTGCCTTGGGGCATGCGAAGCACAGACATACTAAAAGCATGAGAGACCCAGCAGAGTGGATGTTGGGGGAGATTAGTCTGTTAAGAGCCGTCATTTAGATAAAAGTTAGTAGAGGGACTGATCAGTCGCAGTATGGGCAGGCCATATGTACATTAACGAAGGGTCTAATTAAGCAGCCAAAGAAAAACTTAGAGAATAAGAGACAGTTTTAACAAGAGGCTGCATTGATCTGCCTGAATTGAAATAAAAATCATTTTCGAAGATGAGCCACGACATGAAAGAGTGCATTCATCCACCAAGGCCAGTGCTTGCTGGATGGATACTGGAACCCATGTAAACAGACCAGTATTTGCCTTTTGGCTGGCACCAACTGAGAGACAGAGAAAGAAAAAATGAATGCAAATTCACTAAGAAAGCTCTCCAAACCTGAAGATACCCAAACTTTGTCCTTGTCCAGTAAGGTTAGAAGAAACACCACAGTATTGAATAGTGTGGAACAAAACACGCAACATCCCAGTGCTTTAAAAGCAAGCACACTCTCAAGTCTCTGCAGGTGAAGAAGCACTGTATCAGTAGTCAATGTGAGAGGCCCCAGCAGAAGCAATGCAGCATCGTTTCTAAGCATCCCTGAAGCAAGGATTCATTCTGCTCTGTTAAAGATACATGACAAATATGATTTGGGTAATTAAAAAATAAAAACAGGCTTTGGTTCTCAAGTGGTCTTGAAACCACTGAATAAATAAATAAATAAATTCCCTTCAGGGATTAATAAAAGTTCTATCCATCTATCAAATCTCATGAATCCAGTCAAGCAGGCAGCGTTTAGAAGCAATCTCCTCCTGAAACACTCATGACAGGATCTGAGTTCACACCAAGGATGGAGCAAAGCACTGAAGTCGGTCTTTCAACACTTCTACACATGGTGGGACTCAGATGAGAATAAAAAACACCCAAACAGGAACTGCTGCATGCAAAGTTTAGAGAAATAAGGAATACACCGACTTTTGAATATGAGAAGCTGAACAACAATGACAACTTCTTAAACACATGAGATAATACATAAGAGCATGTCCCTCAGGTGAGGACTCAGTGATCCAGTTGCTTTTCAAGAATTTTTGAGGACAGTAAGGTCTACACTCCAGACAGAGAAGACATATGTTCCGAGATAGATGTGAAGGAAACCATCTAAATGGCAAAAACAAACATTAAACAGCAGAAGCTGAGTTGGGTTTCACCTATCCAGGACTTTGAATTCCCAGTTGGTGTGAAACCACTCACAAAGTCATTCATAGGACCACAACACCTTGTGAAAAACAAATAGTTGACAAAAACCCTCGCACTTTGCAAAAAGGATGGGTGCGTCACCAACAGCTTACATGCCTAAAACTCTCTGCTCGACTGCTAGAACTGAAGTGTCTCAGGCGGGAGATGAAACAACTACTAGAACCAGCTGACTTCTACTTGAGCACACAGGATGACCATGACCCAGATGACTGAGAAACAAGGCTAAGTCTAACAAAAGAGAAAGCTCAGAACATCAGAATAAAACATGTCCTTCCTTTGCCAGCGTGCCTCACTTAGTTTCGCTTGACAAGATAAATAGACAGAAGAAGAATGACGACAACCAACCAACAATCACATCTCGAAAGCAAACAAACCATGTCAATCACAAAAAGTCTTTTGTGCGAGTGTGTATGGGACTGTAACACTGCACAAGCCTTGAATCCATGCAGGTGGAAGGACAAGATTATTCAAAATACTCAGTTCAAGACAGCTCATACAACATTTTCATTAAGTCCTCCAGAGTAATTAACAAAATACTTTGTAAATGCTTATTTTCAATCTCACAATCGGCATGAGATCATACAGGAGACAGCATCTTAATCTGAAAGTATTCAGGAATATCAAACTTTTTTTTCCTCTTTTTTTGAGGCTATACATGTGAAGTTTTGTTTCCAAAAGTGAACTGAACTCTCTCGCACAAGAGCGTGAGTGTGATAAAGGGAGGGAGGGAGGGAGGGATGATGGGTTCTTTAGTGGTTGTGTGATCGTGGCCACCAGTTCCACAGCTGGTGCACCAGCAGGCAGCCCAGCCTGGCCATATGCTGCCTGAGCTGCTCCCATTGCTCCCATTATTCTCGGTGGAGCTGCCTCACCTCACCCCCTACCCCCAGTCCCAAACCACCACCATAACCCCCCAACCCGTTGCCACTTTCAGCCCTCACCATTTTTGCTTTAAATGACTGTAGTACATCGTCTTTAACATCTTGACTTCCAAGGATTATTTTTATTTATTTTATTTATGCTATTTTGGGTCTCAATATTGTTTACTAGATTACTACGGGGCTGTTCTGAAACACCAGTTAAAAGTTCTATGAAGCCTATTTCCAAAGGCAAATAAAATATGGATGAAGGGCTGACTGCTTAACTGCTGGTTTTGGCATCATAAAACCATTTTTAAATCACTGCAACCTAAATCATTATTTTTTCCTAAAGCTAACCAAGGTGCTGTGTGTCCAGAATTAGTTGTGATGTAGCTATTAAAAGTTACCCTGTTAAAAATTGTATCAGACCAGGAAACACATTGCATTTTAATTGGGTCAATGCACAATTATCAGGCTAATCATCATCAGGAACAGCTGATATTCTAACAGATATGTTAAATGTTTAAATGGTTGCATTACTTTAACCTGTTAAAGTTTTTGAATTTAGAAAAAGGAGGAAATTTGTGGAAAATCTTAACAAAACAGAGGAGAATAAGGACGATTTGACAGTCCACCATGTCTTCTTGAGTCATTAATAGCTGGAGAAGGTCCATTAAAAGCCACAACATCCAAACTTACTGTCATTGTTTTAGCTGTAACAGTAACCATTGTCACAGATTTCCTAAATTCTCAAACCACCCTTCAATGTAACTACCCACCCCCCAACCCCCCACCCCTCAGACCTCCTCCCTCCCTCGTCCTCACTCTCTCCATCTCTCGTCATGTGTGGGCCCCTGTCAGTGGTTCAGGGTCATCTACAGTTTCACAAATCCTGCTCTCACTGCTGTCACCCACCTACTTAGCCAACCCCCCACAATACACAAACACACACACACACACACACACACACACACACACACATAAGCATACCATCAATGCTGTCTTTTAATCGACTCCCCCTCCCCTCCCTTTGCTTTAAGTCTATGTTTCTTTGCATATTTTATAATCCAGTGTTCCTAAAAATTATCACACATGGTCCAAGTGAAATCAAACTTTTATTGTGAAAAAGTGAATTTTATGAGATTATCTATGTATTAGACTGAATTGGGAGTTTGAGATTTTGAATCATCTGGCAAAAAAAAAAAAGAAAAAAAAAAAAGAAAAAAAAGAAAAGAATTCGTTCAAAGGTTTTGTGCTCAGTGCCATCAAAGTCAAACTGAGCTAATAATCCATGAAAAAAAAAAAGGTAAAAAAAGATGGGTTCATGAGGTTTACAAATCATTGTATTCTGTTTGACAGTGTCCCGACTTCTTTTGAATTGTGTTGAAAATAAATGGTTCAAATTCAAGAAAGTAGCATAATGCAAAACAACAAGTTCAGTCCTGTGTGTTGATCAGCTGTTATTAGACATGTGTATTTGAGAAAATATAAGACTTAAAAAGATATGATTTACCCTGTTTTACTCTTATTTTTTGATGCGGTTCCTTTATCAACACTTTGACTTTACCCCGATTTTGGAAAGGAAGTCCAGAGACCAGAAAGCTGAAGTACAATTCACCATCCTTTAATTCATTTAATTTTTTAAATCTTTCCCCTTTACTTGAAAGAAATTGCACAGCCACAGCAGGATGTGGGCAAGAAACAAGGAAGCAACATGGAAAGTATGACACAGTAGCGGGAATAGCACTAAAGGTGTGGACTCAACCCACATGACCTGGACTCAAGTCAGATTTGAGTCATTAATTTGATGACTTTGGACTTGACAAAGTGTAACTTTTGTTTTACCAGGCAGAACATTAAGAACAAATTCTTATGTACAACGATGACGTGGGAAGTGTCAGAGAGCACTTGTAGGAATAGGTGAGAGGGAAACATTAAACAGCATCCATATTAAAATACAAACAACACAAATGAATCAGGTCTTTAGTACACTGTGGTAAAACATCCACAAATATCAATACAAGTTGCCTTTCCATGAACTTTAAAAGTAGGAAGGGGAACACAAACAGAGTTTTAGTGATTTTTGTAGTTCCAGCTGTTTAATGAGGTTGTCCAAAGTCAGACTTGGTTTTCAGAATGTGTGGAGTAATACAGTCTGAAGACAAACGCTGGAGGCGGTAGTTAGCTCACATATGGAGGTGAGAGTTTTATACATAAACGTAAAATCAATTCACATTACAACATGTGTGTAACAACGACCACTTGACTGGAGTATAAAGCAAACAATGGGTTTTGAAAAGGAGCATTTGAATGGCAGAGTGGTAGATTATGTCCAGTTTTTGGAGTGTTCCTTTGCATGCCTGACACTAGATCAAGTCCCCTTAATAGAATAATGGAAAGATAGTCTTTTCAACAATCATATGTTTTGCAGAAGATGTAAATAAGAAACATATGGACATGGTGTAAGAAGGACAGTGCATTAACCAACTAAATTTCTAGATATTTGTAGACTGTGACCTATTGGATGATGGTTACATCTGTTGTACTGATGTTCATGGTGGATGAGGGAACCCTGCCTTAAGACTGTGGCACATCACGGCTAGTAGGATTCTAGTCAGCATAGACAAATCCACAGAGGTTGTTGATATATCCTCATGTTTATTCCAAACACACACAAACAATTGCACAATTCACTGTTGTTGCTGGTCTGGTAGTCCTCAAGTCAAGTCAAATCAAATTTCATTTCTATAGCACAAAAACAACCAGTGTTGACCAAATTGCTTTACAGGCAAAGCATCAAACAACACTAAAAGTAACTGCATAACCAAGTAAATACAATAAAGTCCTCTCTCCTCAAGAGCTGGCATGCTCCTGTTTAAATAGAGGGACTCTGATTGGCACACATGCAGCACAGGTGCACCAATCAGTCCCTCACAGGTGCTTCATTTCTCCTCTGCAGCTGAGCAGAACCACACCCCGTCATCACAAAGACGAAACTACATAACTTTTCTTTTTTTGGTCTTTAAAAACAGATTGAGGTTGGTGAAGGCCTGTTGTATTTCATAAAAACTATGCTGAAGCAACTTCATCTGCGAAGGACCAGAAACATAAAGGATGGTGTCATTAGTGTATAAGGGCTTTGCTTAAAACTTACAGGATGTCATTTGTAAATGTAAAAACACTTGACATGGACTATTACACAAGTGGCTTATGACTTCACTTGGACTTGAGCCTGTTGACTTGAAAACGTTTGATATTTTAACCTAAAACCTAAAGATTAAAACTTATTTTAAAAAAGTGCTCACAAATCAATTATTTTCACTCATCGCTGCTTAAGAAATACAGAATGTCTCTTTCTGCTGTGACCAAATGTGTATGTGAGCAACCATTTAACATAGTACAATTACACCAGTGTGAAAAGGACTTGGAAACACTTGAAATCTGGTGTTTCTGACTTGGAGATTGACTATGGACTTGAGGACAAAGACTTGACTTACTTGAGACTTGCAAAACAATGACTTGGTCCCACTTCTGGTATGTACTCAGTGGAGCAGGTGACACGACCAGGAAAGACAACAGCAGGAAGAAGCAGACAGGGATGGAAGTAATTAAAGACAGACTAGGCCCAGCAAAGAGCAGAACAAGAATATAATAAATTCATACGAAACCCATGTAAAAAAACAAAAAACAAAACGCAAACATTTATTCTTATTCATCTGTTGGAGCCTCTTCCAGCTCTTATCAGGTGACAGTCAGGGGGACACCCTGGACAGGTCCCCAGTCTATTGCAGACAAACAACAGCACTTCCTCCGATGGGGAATTGAGAATTACCAAACATCATGGCATGAATGTTTTTGGATTGTAATAGGAAGCTGGAGAAACTGGAAAAAAACCCATGCAAGCATAGGGAGAACATGCAAACTCCAAACAGAAAGAGTCCTGTAGGGATTAAAACCAGGGACTTTCTTGCCATGAAAGAATGTGCTTAAAAAAGCCAAAACCAGCAGAAACAGACCATGACAAAAATAAATCCTGAGGATAAATTTTCAAAAATCCACACAATTGTGACATCTGCCTATATACTTCCACTATGGTTGGATTCAAAATCACCATTTTATTGATTGAAAGTGTGATAAGCCCTTTGGTTCTGATATGTAAAGGGACAATAAGTTTTCACGCTTCATATCTCCACTATACAGTAGCGATAGTGGTTTAATGGACTGGCAGTTAGTCCTCATTACATATTGATACAGCAGAACACACAGTAAAGTATGTATTAAGTATTAAGCACTTTAAATATTTCCCACTCTCCAAATTTGTGAGTCTTTAATGTTTTATTTACTTGGAGCTGGTGAGCAGCAGTATGGTAATTTTTGCTTCTTCTTCTGAGAGTTGGATCTTGAGCCACACACTTCTGGGCGACAGTTTGTTTTCATGCATTTACACATACATATGTGGTTTTCTGGGCACAATGAAAGACAGAAATGCATGAATCCTGATTTATAAACATCAAATCAATGGATATAAATGATAATGTTTTGTGTGTGCTGGAATATGAAGTGAGAGATGTTGCTGATGAGCTCAGAAAATGCCATTAGAGGAAACTTTTTTTTTGTTTTGAATAAAGGTAGATGATGTTCAAAAGGTGAATGAATGGATGATCCAGGATTGAACAGAACAAGGAAAAAAAACAGGTAATAGTAATCAGTTTTCTCAGAGTTCCACAATAATGAGCAGAATGTCCAAAACTAACACAGCTCCAAAATCCTAAAATCAAATACTGAGAATCCACAACAGGCCAAAGAACAGGAACTGAAGCAGAGGTAAGAGTGATCCAGAACAGGCCCGAAAAGGTGCAGCACAGAATCAGAGTAGTAGCTGGCACAATCAGGCAGGGAAGTGTTGGCAGCAGACATAATAATAGTCCACAGAGAGTGATTAGTTGATTAGCGGAAGAGAGACACAACCACGAGTAAATGGGGCAGGATGAGGGAGTCTGGAAGAGAGGGGGAACTAGGTACTGGAATTATGATATTATAATATAAAGTTTACACCAAACCACATAAAGTTGTTCTAGATGCAGAAACAATTCAACTGGTGGAGTTATTCCCCGACAAGGTGAAACAAAATACAATTTTTTTCAGTTGCATCATACATCCTGATGACTTACCCACCATATTGTATTTGAGGCTGATGTTTTCCAGATCTGCACCTCAGATCTGCACAACTTTCAAAATCCATGAGTTGTGACTGTTTTGAAGGGAATTCACCAGTTTCACAAAGTGAGGTAGCTGATACTCGGAGTCTGTTACTACGGCAACTGACTCCCTGAACTAAACCTGGTCGGGAGCAACATACCCCAAGTCTCTTTCTGTCTCCTCCCGTTTTTAAAGCCAAAACGGGTTCAGTTGAATTTGAAAACCTCTGATATAATGATCATTTTGGCGACGTCTGAATGATGAAATGTCACATTTTGTATTAGTAAAGTATTTTGATGATCTGAATAGATAGTTTAATATGGTCAAACCGGCTCTGACGTCCACTCGTTAATAAACTGTAATATATTATTAGAAAGCATGAATGAAGAATGAAGCAGAACTGAGTCTAAAATAGCCTACACGTTACTCTGTCAGCTGTTTTTTCTTTGCAAGATCTCACCTCTGTCAGCTACTTTCATAGTAACTGTAACATCAACTCTTTCATTCACTGCTGCAGTTGTTCTGAATCTCTGCACACGATTGCAATGTAAACCCTAATTCAATACAAAGTTAATCTGTCTCCTCCCCTATAAAAGCCTGAAACGGTGTGATGTCATCAGGCTATCAAATCACACATGGTGAAAACGGTATGACGTGTCCATTCATTGATGAGCCCATTGATGAGGGGCTGCATTAATAAGAGCTCAACTGAATTTGCATCAGGAAAGGATTTTAAGACCCAGACTGGATTGTTTGGCATCCCCAATGATTTTCTGTTAGAGCGTTACCGGTTTTCTTCACAGTCAGTTCAATATTTTCATGACCTCATTCGTCCACAAAGACCACCCGCGCAGCTCTGCCCTCAATTCATACAAGATACTCTGTATAGCTTTACGTTTTTTCACTAACTGTAGTTTTCTTTATAACATTGGGGTTGCTGGTATCGCTGGACTAATATGTCCAGCTCCAGTGATGTGAAGTAGGTGGATCTCTTCTGTTTACCTGGCGTTGCCATGGTGAATCACGGTATCTGAGCTCCACTGGTGATGATTTTTTTTATAGTCACAGTAACTCAGAATCAACATACTCAGAGTTGATGGAACCAACTCAGAACAGCTGATCTGGAACCAGAAACTCAGTTTCTGATCTCAGAGTTTGTTGAAGCTCCTTTGTGAAACGGGCCCCTGTATCGCTGTTTGTATGTTAGTTAAAAAAAAAAAAAAAACTGAATAAAAAGAAAAAAAAGATAACCAACCAATAATACGTGACTGTAATGACCTATTTGTCCATGTAAATTCTTGAACTGAAGGATTCTTATATCTCCAAATATCAATCAGACCTCTTTCATTTATAAAATCTAACATATAACTACTACCTGAATTATTTTTGTTTGGCCATCTATCTAGCATGTCATTAATTGAGTGATTCCAGTCCCCTCCAAATATGATCTTTAGATCTGCAAATTTGTTTATTATAGACTCAATCTGCATTTATAGAACGTATTAATGCTATATTCTTCTGTTTGTTGTTGCATCCATCAATATTGCCCAACAAAAATATCTGATCATTAAATGAAATAATCAACAAAATAAAGTGACCATTTGGATCTGTCTGTGAAGAAATCATTTTCCCATTAAATTCGTGTTTCAAAGTTAGAGTTCCCGCTGAGTGGTTTGTGCCATGAGACATCCACAATCCTGCAATGGACTGGCGAGCTGTCCAAGGTGGACCCCTGCCTTTTGCCCAGAGAGAGCTGGGATAGGCTCCAGCAGACCTCTGTGACCCTGCACAGGAAATAGCGGGTATAGATGATGGATGGATGGATCCTCCCCCCATTGGGATTTCCAAAACCTGCTGTTATTAGTGTCAGAATGGGATTCTTGTATAAAAATCAGCATTTAAGCTTTTAACATATAACAGTCGTGCTTTTCTTTTTATATTGTCTCTTAATCGTTGAGCAATAAAAGAAAAAGATAAGAAATTTGAAATGTAACTAACCTTTATCCTGAGGAAAAGTGTGAAAACTACAGAGAAGATAGAACTACTCTGCCCGTCTACATAGTATGAACTTTTAGTAGCAACAGTAAGCTGTATCTTTAAAACCTGAGTCATATCAGCTTACATGATTGAAAATCAGTGAATTTCTTTTCTGTTCACAAATGCACGAGTTCCCACGAGGGAAGCAGTCTTCCCCTCCTGACGTGCCTTCTCAATCTTGTTGCGTCTCTCTCGGTCTTTGGGAGAAAGGTCTTCTTTGAAGCATAGCTTCCTGGCCATTAAGTAGTCAGATGTTTCGCTGCTTTCCAGATGATGTCTCTGAAGTGTGTCATAGTGAATGGCAGTGTTTCTGACGAAGATTCACGTCTCCGTCCAAGCCTGTGGACTGAGTCAAGCACCTCCGGGATTTTTTCTCGGTGGTCAGGAACCGTGTTTTGACAGATTTCAATCACCTTCTTGCGAACGTCTTCTCCGTCTACTTCAGCAAGCCCGTGAAGTCGCAGGTTCCATCTATGTTTGTATTGTGACAACTCTGAAACTTTGCTTTCCAAAATTTGGATTTTCTCTTCTGCTTTACACACTGTTGCTTGAATCACTTTTTCCTTCAACTCCTTGAAGTTACAGTAACTTGCAGGTCATTGATACTCTTCCCGATGCTAGCGCCTTGCTCTTTAATAGCTAGCTTGAGTGTGGTTGGGATGTTTTCTGCAGTATTATCTTCCATGGCTTGTTTCTTGCCAGAATGTTTGGATGGAGAAGAACTAGGAGTCGTTAGGATTCTCTTGTCGGAGCCCTGGTGTTTTGACATCATATGTATCTAAGTTTTTTTCTTTAAGTTCGTTTTGTTGCTGTTAAAAGATGTTGAAGACAGAGCGAGTTCTACAGTAGACCACACCGCCATCTTAAAAATACAACCCAAGTTGAACAAAGTGCCATTCAGGATAAAACAGTCAAAGTCCATAATGAAAATAAACAAACATATCTAATAAAATTAAATACAAGAATAAAACTGATAGTGAAAGTGACTGACCATCCAGGAACCATGTGGACCCTCTGGGCTTCTTTCCCCACCTTCTAGATTTCTGAACCCGCCCTTGGGGGTTGGGGGGGAGATAAAGAACTGCTGCATCTGTGAAGGACAAGAAAACCTGCAGCAGACACAAAAGTAAGACCATTGAGAGTCTCTGAAAAAAAAGATAAGAGCAAAAGACAAACCGGCAGAAACAAAAACCGCAACCATCAAGTCTCAAACTGAATCAAGACCACTGAAGTTTTAGTCACCATCCAACTGTGGAATAAGCATGCAAGTGAGTGAGCCTCTGTACTTCTGACCCCACCCTTACGTCTTACAGTCTCTCTGATTGGCTCTGATGATGACGGCTCCTCTGAGGTCTTCCTGCCCACTGATAGCGACTATGACTCCAGCGACGCCCTGAGCCCCCGTGATATGGACCCGCGGTGCGACCTGGACCTGTCCCAGCAGAACCTACACTGGCTAGGGGGCACCACCCCTGATGTCCTGCAGATCCAGGAGCTCAGGTAACCTAGGTAACCTGAGTAATCTCATTACTCCTGTCTCCTCAGTGTAATCTAATTACTCCTGTCTCCTCATGTGCAGCATCTGCCCATCCACAGACCCCGTCCCCGTGCCGTCCTCCCCATCCCTCCCCCTTTCTGACACCACCAAGTCTCTGGAGGGCCTGTCCCTCTCCAGGGGGAGGGGCCTCACTAATCCCACCTCCAAGAAGGTACTCGCTCGAAGCCATGGGGGCCAGTACTTCAGCGGGCCCTCGCGCTGGCTCAGGGGCCACACGGTGGAACGTCTCCCCGGGTCATCGTCTGAGGGCGTGTACACACCGCAGCCGGAGCCTGACCCTCCCCCTCCAGAGGGAACCGCCTATATCAGCCAGATCTCCTGCGTGCTGGAGAGCCGGAGGGGCCTGCACCAGAAGCCCCATGTCAGGAAGATCTTTATGGATTCACTAGGCCCTGAGAGGTGGAGCCCGGAGGATGCGGAGGAGGTGGACAGAGCAGTCAGTGTGTCTATGGGGGTTGCCAACACGGACCCTGCAGGGCAGTGGGAGGAGCCTCAGGAGAACGACTCTGACGACCAAACTAACATCCAGGTGTCAAAGATCCTCAGCAGCACGCTGTAGACAGGTACCCATCCATGATTATATCACTCCCTGTCCAGCACTTGTTACCATGGCAACTGGAACTGGAGACAGTTCTGATTCTACGTTGGTCCTGGAGACAGTTCTAGTTCTGGGTACTCCTGGAGAATCTAGGATGAACCAGAACAGACAGTTCTTGTTGGTCCTGGAGAAAAGTCTGGTTCTGTTCATCCTAGGGATAGTTCTAGTTCTAGGGCAGTCCTGGAGACAGTTCTGGTTGTGGGTTCATCCTGGAGACAGTTCTGCTACTGGTTCATCCTAGAAACAGTTTTGGTTGGTCCTGGAGAAAATTCTGGTTCATCCTAGAGACAGATGTGGTTCTGTGTGCTCCTGGACACAGTTCTGGTTCATCCTGGAGCCAGTCCTGGTTCTGATTAGTCCTGGAGACAGTTCTGGTTCTGGTTTGTGAAACCACGTGGACCACAGTGTCTGGGTTTCTGGTCCCACCATCCAGGAACCATTTGGACCAAAGTATCCTGGTAGTCGGTCCAACCTCCAGGAAGCATGTGTAGCACAGATTCCTGGTAGCTAGTCCAACCATCCACAAAACATTTAGACCCAAGTCTCCTGTTAGCTAGTCCCAACATCCAGGAACCATGTGAATGTCTCCTTGTAGCTGGTCCCACCATGCAGGCACAATGAATATCATAATCTCCTGGTAGCTGGTCCCACCATCTAGGAACCATGTTGACCACAGCCTCCTGGTAGATGGTCCCATCTCCAGTAACAATATATAACACAGTCTCCTGGTCGCTGGTCCTCCCCCATCCAGGAACCATGTGGACCAAAGTTTTATGGTTGTCGGCCCAACCTCCAGGAACGATGTGGACCACGGTCTCCTGGTAGCTGCCCCCCCCCCCCACCTCCATGAAGCATGTGTAGCACAGTCTCTTTGGTAGTTGGTCCTACCACCCAGGAACCATGTGGACCACAGTCTCCTCGTAGCTGGTCCCACCATCCAGGGACCATGTAGACCATGGTCTCCTCATAGCTGGCCCTACCAACCAGCAACCATGTGGAACCAAGTCTCTTGGTAGCTGGTCCCACCTCCAGGAACCATTTAGACCACAGTTTCCTGGTAGTTGGCCCTACCATCCAGGAACCCTGTGGACCACACTCTCCTGTTAGTTGATCTAACCATACAGGAACCATGTGAACCAAAGTATCCTGGCAGTCGGTCCAACCTCCAGGAAGCATGTGTAGCACATACTCCTGGTAGCTGGTCCTACCATCCTCAAAACATGTAGACTCAAGTCCCCTGTTGGCTAGTCCCACCATCCAGAAACCATGTGAATTACATGTCTCCTGGCAGCTGGTCCTACCATGCAGGCACAATGAATATCATAATCTTCAGGTAG
The DNA here is from genome assembly GCA_037176975.1 of Arrhamphus sclerolepis. NCBI lineage: Eukaryota > Metazoa > Chordata > Actinopteri > Beloniformes > Hemiramphidae > Arrhamphus > Arrhamphus sclerolepis. The sequence goes on along the minus strand of JBAMYA010000006.1, from coordinate 14,937,522 downwards.
CTGGTCCTACCATCTAGAAACTATGTGGAGCATAGACTCTTGGTCATTTGTCCTACCATCCAGGAACCATGTGGACCACAGTCTCCTAGTACCTGGTCCCAGGAACCATGTGGACCACAGTCTCCTTGTAGCTGGTCCCACCATCCAGGAACCATGTGGACCATGGTATCCTGGTAGTCAGCCCCACGTCCAGGAACCATTTGAACCACAGTCTCCTTTTAGCTGGTCCCACCATGCAGGTATAATGAATATCATAATCTCCTGGTAGCTGGTCGCATGATTTAGGAACCAGGCTGACCACGGCCTCCTGGTAACTGGTCCCACCATCCGGAACCATGTGGACCATGGTCTCCTGGTAGCTGGTCCTACCATCCAGGAACCATGTGAACCAAATTCTCCTCGTAGCTGGTCCCACCTCCAGGAACTATGTGGACCACAGTGTCCTGGTAGCTGGGTCCACCTCCAGGAAGCATGTATAGCACAATCCTTTTAGCTTGTCCCATTTCCAGGAACCATTTGGACCGTAGTCTCCTGGTAGCTGGTCCTCCTATCCAGGAACCATGTAGATCACAGTCTCCTGTTAGCTGGTCCTATCCCCAGGAGCCAATTGGACCAGTCTCCAGGTAGTTGGTCTCACCAATCCAGGAACCATGTGGACCGCAGTCTGTTAGCTGGTCCCACCCAGCCAATGAAACACCTTCCTGGTGGGTGGAGCTTCATCAGGCCACTGGAGTTAGCCAATCAGACCTGGACAGGTTTTCACAGGAGCCATGATGATCAAAGCTTGACTCTGTCTCACCCCTCTGTCTGTCTCTTTGTCTGTCGTCCTCAGAGATGTTTGATTGGAAGAGAGTCTTGGATGCTGACGTTGTTGGTTCAACTCCTCCACAGAAGCCACGGCATTGACTGTTACACTTCACATACCCAAAGCAACGCCAGAGCCCAGATGTCCAGATGAGACTGGTGGAGTGAGACTGGGTTAAACCAATTTCATGACGTCCTACTGTGGACATGAGACCGGTTTATACTGGTTTCATGACATCCTCCCATGGATGAGAGACCGTTTTATAGTTTTCATGATGTCCTTCCATGGACGTAAGATTGATTAATACCGATTTCAAAATATCCTCCTGTGGACTTGAGACTGCTTCATACCGGTTTCAAGACACCCTCCATGGATGTGAGACTAGTTTATAAGTTTCATGATGTCCTCCAGTTGACATGAGACTGGTTTATACCAATTTCATGACATCCTCCTGTGGACGTGAAACCAGTTTGACGAAGTCCTCCAGGACTACTGTGGACATGGGACCAGTTTTCATCTGCTCCAGGGTTCAGAACAAACTGTATCAGGACCAGGACTGCTCCGGTTGGCTGGGGTCCAGGGCCCCTACACTGTGGTCATACATTTATCTGTAACTCTTGAAGAAAACAGACTGCACTTTTGGATTTGAAGTTCTTGTTAAAGGTTTCCTAAATACGGTTCTGGTCTAGTTTTTGAGTCTCTGGTGGACACCATATCAGGAGGAAGTGACTCTGCCCACCCTGGTCAATGTGGGAGGAACTTGGAGCTCTGGAGCCCTCTGCTGGCCACAGGAGGAACTACACATCCTCACAGTAAAGCTGTGGTGGTGAACTGGGTCAGAACCTCATATGTTGGCCTCCTGGTGGCTCTGGGAGTCTCTACATGTGCAGGTTGTGGATCCAGCAGGAACCAGTTCTGGTTGTGTTCTCAACATGCAGATTGTGGCTGAGTTTTCTGGCCCAAAGCTTAGTTCCTGTTGGTTCCTCAGGTTCACCCCAATGTCTTGGCCCGGGCCCAATGGTGCAGTGGGTTCCAGAAGTCCTGTCCCATGGTGGTGCTTCACTGGATCACCAGAACCAGATCTGCAGATTTTTACATCTGATGTCTGTTCAAAAGTTCACCAATAAAGCCTCACCTCTGAACTCCTGGCTTCATTTCATTTCTGATCAGTTATTGATCGTTGAAGGTTAACTTCATGGTAGAAGCTTCCGGCTGACTGAAGACTCATGTTCAGAAGGGTCTCAAGACCAGGACCAGGCTCCTGGCGTGTCCACTCTACTTTATCTGAGTTCATCTAAAGTCAGTCTGGATTTTGTTTTGACTTTAATTTGTAACATCACATCTTTAAATGTAAACATTCACACTCACATCCAGATGTTTAGTTGCAGTGAGTATGATTCAGTCAAGATATGGAGGATGTCAGAAGCTTGAGAGATGACATTAAAATAAGTCCCCATCCATGAAATTACAGAAATATGACGCAGATCTCCAAGTTGATGACGCAACTGCTGAGCTTTTCAGGTAAATAGGTGTACGGGTGCTGGTTTTTCTCCTGATGGGGAGTCCAGCGGGTTCTGTGTACAGGTGCTGTGGAGAACCTAGTCTAGGTTGGAGTCATGAGGGTTCATAGCCCTCCACTCTAGAATATCCTGCAGCTATTCATCTAGAAAGTTTGTTTTGTAGCTCTAGTAAGTCATCTGCAGAACTGGATCCAGCAGGATGACACTCATCCAGGACAGATCAGCAGATATTTTGGACATTCAGACTTTTCTAGAACAGATTCTACAGCAGCTTCAGTTTTCATTCAGCTTTATTTTGGATGTTTCTGGAAGAGATCAGTTTAGTTCAGGGGTGTCAGACTGATCTGTAAGGGGGCCGGTGTGGGGGGGGGGTGTTTTTTTCCCCCCCCCACCAAAAAACCCCACCCACCAAACCCCCCCCCCACCCCCCTCTGCCCCCCCCCTCTCTCGGACCACCCCCCTCTTT
>JBAMYA010000006.1:14907117-14934631 GCA_037176975.1 Arrhamphus sclerolepis | reverse complement strand
GTTTATTTGTTTTGTTAATCTATTAATCTTCATGTTTTTTTTATTAATCAATTATGGTTCATGGGGTTTTTTTTTTTGTTTGTTTGGTTCTTTTTTTTAAATTAATTAAAGGTCTTTTTATTTTTTAAATTAAGGGTCCTGTCTTGTTGTTTGTTTTTTTTCTTATGAATTGACTGCCATGTTTGGTTATTTGCTTGTTTTTAATCAGGGGTCGGTCATGTTTTTGATTTTTTAATTGATTAAGGGTAGGTTTTTAAAATAAATAAATAGTGGTCATTCTTTGATTTTTTTTTTTAAATGAAGGGATATGTTGGTGTTTTTTATTAATTAAGGGTCATGTTTGTTTATTTTTCTCAATTAATTAAGGGTTATGGATGTCTTTTTTAATAATTTAAGGTCATATATTAATAATTAAAGGTCGTGTTTTTTGTTTGTTTTAATTAAGAGTCATGTTTGTTTGTTTGCTTGTTTGTGATGTATGTGTGATGTATGTGTCATGTATGGTTTTTTGTTAATCAAGGGTAGTGCTTTTTTGTTTTTTAAGTAAGGGTCATTTAGGGTCATGTTCTTTTGCTGTTGTTTTTGTTTGTTTTCAATAGTTAAGGGTCAATTATTTTGTTTTGGTTTTTATTAATTAAAGGTCATATTTTGTGTTTCTCTTTAATTATTTAAGGATCATGTTTCTTTATTCATTTTTTAAAATTAAGGGACATTTTTTCTAAGGTTTTGTTTTGTTTAATTAATTAATGGTCATGTATTTATTCAATTAATCAAGGGTAATTTTTCTATTTATTAAGGCTCATATTTTTTTATGAATTAATAGTCATGTTTTTGTATTTATCAAGGGTCATGTTTTTATGTTTTTAATAATTAATGGCTGTGTTTTTTTATTTTATTAATTAAGGATCACGTTTTTGTATTAATTTAGGATCTTTTTATGGTCATATTCTTGTTGTTGTTTTCTTCAATACTTAAGGGCCAAGTTTTTTCGTTTTTGATATTTAATTGTTTGTTTGTTTGTTTTATTAATTGGCATGTTTTCCTGTTTTTCCTGGTTCATCGTGTGCTCAGTCTGTCAGGTGTGCCCCGCCTTCTTCCGCCTTTCTCCGAGCCGCTGATTGGACGGCATGGTTCATGGCGTGCTCTGATTGGCTGCGCTCCTCCAGGTAACAGGTCCATTCTTGAGCTCAGGTAAAAACCTACCTGAGAGCCAGAACCACCAGGAGGGCTGTGGATTACCTGCTCGGTTGCATCTTATGCGCACATTAACGACCGTGTGAAGATTAAGTTGTTTTTTGTTTGTTTGTTTGTTTGTTTGTTTTTACGTTAATGGCCACAGGTGTTGGATTGTCCATGAATCCGCCGCATCTCTCTGAAGAACGGGCGGTGTTCGCGCAGCTGAAGCCAGTCAGGATGTCTGGAGCGGACGGCGCTGAGGACGCGTCCGTGTTTGAGGACGTGAAGCCCGCGGTAAGAACCTCCGCTGACCCGGTGAGCTGGACCCCGAGGTTCGGCCTTTGTAGATGTTTTAACTCATTTTTCTCCTCGACATTCACGCCCTACACATTAATGTGGTAGGTTTACATGTGCTGCCGCCGGTACATAGAAAGTCTTTTTTTTTTTTTTTTTTTGCAAACGTCCATTACAGGTTTATTACCAATGACTTGCAAATGTGCTTTTGTTTGCTGTCTGTGTGGCTGCTTCAGATGAGACTCACCTGTACAGGCAGTTGGACAGGTTAAAGTCCTAAACTGACACCTGACACAGGTAGAAAACTGACTGGAGGCATTTAGTAACACGTTTATCTGTAATAAGACTTCTTTTGTTGATGTGCTTTTTATAGAATTATAGGCCTATAAAGTGTACCCACTGGTGCACAGAAGGTTTTACATTACTTTAAATTGTATTTTAAACAATAATTTCTTACATAAAAATACCATGAATCAGTACATCAAAACGGTAGATTTAACAAAATGTTCTATTTTCATCATAAAATTGCAAATTTTGCAAGATTGAGATTCCCCAACAACCGAGACTTTTTATTGTACAATCATAAATTACTTTTCAACCTAAAGTTACAATTTTTTATTGGAAAATATCAACTTTTCGCAACATTTTTGGCATAAGATTGCAAAAGTGGTAAAATTGCAAATTTGTGTGAGTTCAACTTTTTGTCCTGAAATTACAAAATTACACTTTCTGACATAAACCAGCTGCTCTCCACCTCAGTTATTCCACTTTTTCATGTCAGAACTGAATCAAACGTTTCCTTACAAACGTTCTAGTTAGAAGTTTATGATTGTCTTTAAATGCTCTCATGGATCAGGTAAAGTAAAGCAGCAGGCCAGATTTGACCCGCAGGCCTCGTGTTTGACACCCCCGGCTTAGACGCTGAAGGTTTATCGTTGTATGAGATTCCTGCGTGATCCCTACGTGATCAAACTGAAAGTGAAGGCCTTTGATCAGGAGACTTTGGTCCCCTGCTAGATGTTTGGTAAAATGGGCAGCAGATCCAGAAACCTCTAGAAGTCGTCACATCCTTGACTGGCTTTCGGTCTGTCATGGATCCTGAATGAAACATAGAGCGTCAGTTATGGGATGGCCTGGATTTTTATGCAAACATGGAATGAAAGCAGTCACATGCTTTCAGCTGTTTTGAAACGGCTTTGTGAGCTTTATTGTCCACATAGAAAGCTGCTTGGTGTCTCAGCTGCTAACAAACATGGCTACACTTCTGCATGTTTGTATGACTTTGAATGCAGATCATTGTGCTGTGACGTTATGCAGGAAAACATTTGTGTTTTATGTTTGAACGGCCAATATTTGATCCTAATGGAGCTGACAGGTGTAGCTTCTTTCTTCTTCTTTTCAGCTGATCCTTCACAGTAGCGTGTAATTTCTCTCTGCTGCCTGTAACAAAGCACATTTATAGATTTGCACAGAATAAGTTGAACAAGTTTTCAGTTTTCATCATCCACGAAAACTAAAGTACTCAAGTGTTTGAATGGGAGATGGAAGTTATCCTCGAGCACCTTTAATCAGAGTTTCATTTCATCTTTTGAATCAGTTGGAACATGTTTCTTTTCAGATTAATGTCGGACATAAAAACTGCCACAAACTGGACAACTTCACAGCTTCTCCTGGGCTGTTTGGGCCTGGGACTTTTTATGTTTTTTGTTTTTTTTTTTGTCAATCACTGACATTTATGCAAAATCTTGAAAGTTTCAGCTGTGGTTGATTTCACGAAGCAGTTCCACATCACCTCAGGGCCATTCACAGTTACACGCTTTGACTTTGTCCAACAATGGGGGACACATTGACGTTTGACTCAAAGTAAAAGAGCAGAAAGCTAAAGTTCAAACTTGCTTTCTTGCTCCTTTCTCATTGCTGGAACACGCAACGCTTGGTTTTATGCAAAACATGACGCAAAGTACAAAGAAGTCAGGTTAAGTGAAATAGTAACCCCTCAGGCAAATTTTTCTCAGCGGCACCTTATGAGCTTTTTGTCGTCTCCGAAGGTTCATACGGTTCATTTCTTCAACTTAAGATTGCTGGTAATTATCTTTTATGTTTAATAGTCAGAGCATGCATTCTCTTTTTTAATCCCTCTTGATTTTTCTGTCCGTGAGCGCGTTTCAAACGCAGGATTTCTGTCTCAAAAGAATGACAGAAGGTTTACCTGAAAACTGTCCACTTCTTTGTCTGATTATGTTGGTGTTTTTAAAGAGTGCTTAAGTCAGCGCTGTCGTGACAGCCGTATGTTGCCCGACCTGTCTGAGCAGCGCCCACATCGCCGTAAGCCTCCCTGAGGCGAGACAGTGGGAGAGCGCCAAATACCGACCCGGTGAGAAAGGCACAGCAGTGACGAAGGTCCTGGTGAGACTGGTCCGACACCAGAGTGCCAGTCACATTGCTGCTTTGGTCGTGAATGAAGTCATCCATGCTTTCAGCCCTGTTGGTCGATTTTCCTCCTTAAGGAACTAAGACTTCAAAGTTTATAAATACACAAATCTGTGGAAAACTATGACATCAGAATCAGCAGATTGAAGTTTCTCTATCGTCTAATGCAGATCTGTTGTGATCTCTCGATTCTTCAAACAGATATTTAACTCTTTGATGAACCTTCGAGAAACTTACCTTCGCACATAAATGTGCACATAGACAGAACAGGCTATAAAAATGTTATAAAAAAAGCTTTTTTTTCCAATTCAGTCCTAATCATACATATAAAAATTGATAATTTTCTTAATTAACCCTTAAATTTTTGTCATGATGCAACTTCCTTTTATGGTCCAAAAATACAATTAATTATTTACTTTTTCTATATATTTCATGTAAACCTGATTATTTGTGATTTGATTGTTACAGCCTGATATATGGGAAAGATTAGCAGCAACATTTATTCATATGCATCATTCATTTTTGCTCAGTGTCAAATACTCACATTAAAGACTCATTTTATGTGCTCATAGGAATCCATTCAAATCTCTAGTTTTGATCCTCCTCTTAAAAAAAAAAAAAGTATAAAACAAGCATCTTCTCATTTCTCCACTTCATTTCAGGAATGGAGTTTTAAGGGATTTACTTCCTGATGATTTCATTTTTTATCATTCATAGTGATTTGAATTTCAATGTGCACATTTTTGTGCGTGGGGTCTTTTAAAATGAGTATTTAAGTCCATGTTGTTTATAATAGTCTCAAAATGAAAATTAGATTCATAAAATTAAGAACTCTAAAAAATGCACAACCTCACATGAATCATCATTGTGATGCCAGAATGTTTATTCCTGTTGAGATTTGCATTCATTTTTCATCAACATCTCTTTACTGCTGATGGGAGATTAAGACGGCTGCATTGATGGTGTTAAGGTCTACACTCAGAGGTGGAACATCCCTCCTGACCCAGAAGGTTCCACCTCTCTGGATCTGGGTAAACCTGGACCCTTCAGACCACATGACCTTCACTTCAGTGTTTCTGCTGTCAACGGGAGACTCTTTGGTGTTTACTTGGCTAAATCCTGCTGCTAATGGGGTTGTTAATAGAGTTGTGACACAGTGTTGCAGATTATCTCCAGGAATTTGTAAATACAGAAAGTGTAACCAGAATAAGTTTCAAAATGGGTTATGTTGTATGTTTTGGCACAACTCCATAAAAGAGCCAATTTTACACATATTATATGTGCTAATCTGACAAGTTTAAAGACTAAAAGTGGGCATTTATTTCCCATTGACATCATGGGTAATTACTTAACAAAAGAATGAAATGTCTGCGTCAACCAGGAGCTGAAGCCTCCTGGAAGTTCTGGGACTTCTCACGCAAACTGTTCTAATGCGTCTTTTTAATCCAGAACAAATCCGACCGTGTTCCTCAGCAGATTAATGACCCGGCCTGTAACTGATACCAGACCGTTTCTCAGATTCTTTTGTCATCATATCACCAGTGGCTTCGCTGGAAGCCTGACGACAGTTGAAGTTACATAGTAACAGATCAAGAACACCACGCCAGTCATGCCTAATGATTCCTGAAGATCAATACACAGATATGCTTTAAACTTCTTTTCGGGAAGGCTGCTGTGTTTCAGTGTATGCCTCCGTTGCCATGGCGTCGTCCACACTGACCCTCAGTCACCCTCCTCCGCCGGCTCTCCTGTTTTTCATGCAGCTGAGGTTTGAGATGATTGTGGTTTGGTGAACGATTTGACTTCTAGGACGACACACGCAGCTGATTTGCATCAGAGCGAGTGTCTGACTGCGAGTCTCGGCTCACCAGCGAGTGTGTTTCAGCGGGCAATGTCATCAGAGAAAACTGATACGAGGATATGAATCTGTACTGAACTTAAGTAGCAGGTTAGTTTGATACCAAGTGTTTTAATTTCCTCTCGCAGATGTCAGACAGCTTCACGCACCATGAAGCTGGTTCTTGTCCCACAACGTTTTTCCAGCAACTGTTAACGGCAAAACGCTTTTGTGACTCCTCTGAGGGAAAATTGAATATATGAATAAAGCAATGAAGTGATGGTGAGTCTTTATGTCTTATTTAAGGTCTCAGATTTTTTGTGAATGACTCTCAGTCATCCAGGTCACGCTGATTCTTAAATGTTTGAGCCAAAAGGACTTCCAGTTCAAACTCTTCAGTTTGAAATAATGAACGCTGAAACATCTTCAGTCCAACTGCCTCTGATTGATCGAAGCCTTTCAGAAACATGGTGATGCCATCATCACGTTAGAAATTATGGAGGTTTGTTAAATCCTGACTTTCTGACATAAACCAGCTGCTCTCCACCTCATTTATTCCACTTTTTGATATCAGGACTGAATCAAATGTTTCCTCAGAAATGTTTTACTTAGAAGTTTATGATTGTCTTTAAACGCTCTCACAGACCAGATAAGATGAAGTGGTGGCTGAATTTGGCACGCGGGCCTTGAGTTTGCTCCACGGTGCCATTTCTAGTTCCAGTTCGTGGATGATAAACGCTGTCTGGTTTTAAATACGGCGTGTTTGAAGGAATTCCTCCCCAGACTCATCAGTGATGTCACTCTCTGGTCAGTCAGGGGCCTGCAGTCTGGTGACGCTGCATGTTCAGCTCGACTCGTCCCTGTCTGGTCCCGGGCCAAGTAGGTGCTAAATAAAGAGGGACAAACCGGGGCTATCACCTGGTGGTCCAGCTGAGCCCAGTAGGTGCTTGTGGACAAGACCTTCATGTCTCTCAGCTAGAGGAGTTGGAGGAGGTGGTGGGGAGAGCGAGGTCTGGACCTGACCTCCAGGACCTGATGTGTTCATGGACAGCTGGACAGATGGACTTCATCTTCCTCTGCAGGAACCGTAGACCAGTGTGATGGTCTGATCCACCCTGGACCTCCAACCTGAGAGCATCTCTGAGCTCCCTGAAGAAAACCGCTGGGCTGCTCAGGTCCTGGGTGCCACTGGTTGAAATGTGCTTTTTGTGTCGTTCCAGTCACGTGACTGTCACTGCTTTTTATTTTAATCTCAGCTTCTACATCCTTCTTTACAAACCAAACCATGTCACTGCTGTACAGAAATAACATTTCTGTCTTGATTTCTCCACATATGAGTTCATGAAAGTCCTCATTGATATGCTGTCAAACGTAATCCACATTTAAAATTTAAAGCCATAAGTCTGACCCGCTGATCTGACCAATCGCAGATGAGCGTCACGTGTTCACGCCGTTTCCAGTTCAGTTTAATTTGCTGATGTCATCATTCCATCGTGCCCGGCCATGTTTCTGCCCGCAGACAGCCGTATCCCTCCTCCTTAATGCTTTTGATCTGCAGACTCACCTGCTGCAGCAACAAAATCTCTTAAATTGCTGTCATTGTTTACCCTTCACTCGTCTGGAAAAACAGGCAAAATTCCTCTCAGAGCAAAAACAAAAGGTGAAATCATTTTGTGGCTGAAAGTCTCCATCGTCTCCAGACATGTAATTAGAGGACGGATTTCTGAGAGGGACTTAAACATTTATTCATCTGGAGCACAGCGAGTAAAGACTAATAAGAAGAAAGGAATGATGTGATGAAAGCAATTGTTGGGTTTAATCTTCATTTCCAAAGAAATGTTCTAAAATGGCTTAAGAAAGGTAGAAATAGCTTGGATGAGTGCAGTTTCTGGGATCTTGTGGTTCTACATGCAGCAGCTAATCTATGTCATGTCTCTTCTGAAGTTACTTTGCTGTTTTTCTTTTCATTTCTTTGATTAAGAAGCGTGTTTTTACATCAGGTGGAAAGAATTATTGCGACTTTAACTTCAAGTGCTCAAATTGGGAAGCCTGGGTTACAATAAACCATGGAAACCCCTCAAGAAAAGCGTTCAAAGTGCACATTTTAAATCATATTTATACAGTACTTTATGACCTTCAATGCGGGAGGTCCGGGTTTGAGTCCCGGTTGCATCAGAAAGGTCACCTGGCATAAATCTGTCAAACTAATCTTACAAGACGAGGCACGTTTATTATATATTTCACATTTCGGCAGCAAGGCTACTCAGAGCAATTTACATTAAAGACATAAAGAAAATAGAAAAATTAAAAAAAAGAGAAAACAATAGAGCAAAGGGGAGGATAAAGTTCCAGTGCAGTTTTAAAATATAAAAAAAAAACTTTATGTTCAAATATACAATATAAAAAAAAAAGCATCCAAAATGCAAACTGAACCAAACTTAAATGTGTAGAAGTATGTTTAAATTAGATTATTTACATTCCAACGAAAGTCATCTCAGGACACTTTACAAAGCATTTCTGTTCAGTAATAAGATTTTTATAAAGCAGTACCGACCGCGTCAGTTTAATATCCGTCCCGAGCGTTCAGGGTGGCGTGTGAAAGAATACATAACCCGTTAACTGGAATAATTAACTAATTAACCAGGACAAACCCCCAGTGGAACCAGAGCAGGACACAGATGCCAACCAACACAAAAAGCAGATGTGCCATTTCACACTTCAGCAGGTGTTTCTCTTTTTTTTCGTCATTAAATAAGCGACAGACAACCAACTGATTAGTTGTTTGTCTGCAAGTCGTTTATTACTATTATCATTATTATTTTTATTATTCTGTCAGTCATCTTTGTGTCTCTGACTCATGTGGTAAAATCCAACGTTTCCTCTGGAAATCTGGATACTTGGTGATTTAACACTTCATCAGTCCTGAGAAATTCACGTCACTTCATATCACTTTGTTCATTTGTGGCAATAAAACTTCTCTGAAGCATCAAAACAAAGTTCAGTCTCAAAGGTTTTACTTTTGCTCCGGTGATGACCCCAGCAGACAGACCTGTTTTTTTTTTTTTTTTTACTTTTATGGCAATCCAAAAGTCCTCCTGCATTCCTGACAGCCATAAAGGGAAGCTGGTTTGCAGAAGTGCAGCCTCTAGTACTGCAGTTACGATAAAAGTTATGGATCTTGTAGCCTGAAGGGTTTTGGGTCGTTGGTCAAAATACCACTTTGATCTTTTGTGTTTTGTCTTCATTTGAGACATAAATAGAACAATCTTACTACAATCTGAATGCCATTTTTATTGAAAATAAGGTATCTGTTTATAAGCACCTGGAGCTGAAGTCTGAGAAACTCCTTTAAGGACGTGAGATCAGTCGGAAGTGTGGAAACTCCCCCTCGGTCCCATAAACCCAAACTCAGCTGATAAGAAGCGGCCGTTATCAGCCAGAAGGATTCACAGCAGAGCAGTTGTACATGTTCTCCAATTATTAACCCACTCCGTCTTCAGAGTTTGCTTTTAGGTTGATAAAGTATCAAAGACATCAAAACAAGCACTTAAAAATAGTTGCAAAGGAAAAAATTTCCCTTCAGGTGATTGGCTGAGAAGGGTTCAGGTTATTCTGCTCCTGATGTTCAACTTCTGCCAGAGAGGACGGTGGACCAGGTGTTTGCCTTTTAGCGGGAACTCACGTTCAATGATTTATAGCAGGGCCAAGGACCACATCAGCATCATAGAGGCCCTCAAAGGGCCCCATCAGCATCATGAAGGTTTTAAGACTGTATAAATGTAACCTTGTCAAGTAACAGTTTCTGGATTAATTATTATTGATTTAAGTTACAACTATTATCAGGGACGTGTTCATTCATGACTCTTGTTTCTTCTTTTTTTAAAACATATCTTTTATTATGAAATAACGTTTGTGGTAAAATTGAGAATTTTGCAATATCACAATTTTTGACACAAAATTAAACGTGGAAAAATTGTGAATTTTGTATTTTTTAAAATTTTTTGCTTCAAATTCACAAATGTTTGGTGGATAAAAACAAACAAATAAGCAAGCTTTCACAAATTGATATGATGATATAATATGATATGATAATGAAATAATGATAAAAAATAAATTAAAATAAAAGAGTTTTGTAAAATGTCACATAACTTTGTCATAGAAAAATGTGAAGGTCAAGGCTCAAGCGTGTGAATGACGGAGGCCTGTGCTTTCTGTTTTTTAAAGTTGTTCAACTTTTGACGTGTCTAGACATACATCAGCCAATCGGGTTGCAGCAAGGCAGAAAGCACTAGCCAATGAAATTGTATGTGGGGGCGGGTCTTAGCAGCTCCTATCTGTCTATGATCATCAGACCTGGCATTGATACGGAGTTAAACATAGTAATAGCACAGAGACACAAGTTTCAGAAATAAAGCTCAGAGAGGAGAAATGGTAGAGAGGGTGAAACAGGTGTGACTGCGTTTGTCTGGCTGCAGAAAGCAGTGAGCAACATTGAGCCGATGTAGCGGTGGCTATACGAAGAGCCAATTCCCATCAAGTGAGAACCAGGTCCCCTTTCATTCAACTCCCTGGATAATTTTCCATAGAACATAGATACTAGCAGTTACCTGGTCAACCCTCTTCATGGATATTTCAGCAGCAGTTTGATTGTTTTTTGTGGTCATGAAGACACGTTCAACCTCATGCACTGATCTCCTCTTCCACCGGACGCTGTATGTGCGGCGTTGTTACAGCTGACAGTTCATAATAAACCGATGTCTCGCCGAGCACGTCCTTGTCCATCTTTTTATCACAATCACGGTCGGTTGGACGTTCCAGATTAACCATATAAACAGGAAGTATAATGAGGTAAAGCTCAGTCAGAACTTTCAACAGACAGCCACAAACATTGCGTGCAATAACTCTTTTGTGCGTGTGCAATGCTAGAGATGACAGCCAATCAGAGGGCAGAGGTTGACAGCAAAGGCCAGCGAAGGATATGAGCGAGCGTCCTGAACACGACAGACTCGCTTGTGTCCGGTCATGAAGGAAAACAGTCACTCTCAGTGGGAAACACAGAGAGAGGCTGTTTTCTTTTTCTTCAGTAAATACTGATGGCTTTCATTACGCCAGCTGCTCAGATTGCACCGATGACAAAGCGTTTTGAGTTCACCTGCTGAAGTTCACCTGCGCCCAGTGACGGCCGACGCTAAAGGTTACGCATGCTGACAAATGAAGAATCAGATACACAAGCGCGCTGAACAGTAAAGCTCTAAAAAGGCATGCAGCACACAGACGCTGATGTTATTATTTCACAGTGAAACCTGGAGGAGAGGGAAGGCATTTCATTACACAAAAAGATTAAAAAAATGGAGGGAAAAGGTCCAGATGTTTGGACTTTTCATGCTAAAACTTCCTATTTTATAAAGGCAGGATGCTGTTTGAAAAGGATTTTATGGTGATCTTGTTTTAGAAAAACAGCTAATTAAATGAGAGATCGGTTGCTGTTCTTTTCTGAAGTTGCCTACATATCTTTTCTTAATCAAATGTCAGTGACAGATGTTTGTGCAACTCTGTTCCTAACAGCTGCTTTTCTCCAATCAGACACGGCCTGCAGAAGAGGGGGCGGAGCTGAGTTAGTGGCTCCACCCCCTCTCCTGCAGGCTGCGCCTGATTGGAGATTGGTAGTTTTCCGCATTCATGCCAACATATTTCTGACTCCTGTCAGTTTGATACTAAACCAACAGGAATGCTAAAGTAAAAGTAACGGTTACCCACACAAGCCCTGACAAGTCACTGTAAAAGCTCATCCAAATCCCTTGATATAAGGACCACAAAGATCTGCTGGTTACCCTGAAAGCGTTTATCCTAGGCCACATCATCACCATGATTACCATTAAAGAGCCATTATTCTTTACCTTCTCAACCAGCTATGGTGTCAGATTTCCCACGAGTTCCTGTTTTACAAAATTTGTGACTTTTATCATAAAACTGAGGCTTTTTGTAAGATCAAATATTTTTCTGATAACTACAGATATTAAAAAGAACAGTTTTTTGGGTTAAAAAGCTAATTTTGTGGTAATTTTTTTGTTAAACAACCAGGACATTTTATAACAGAATCACAAATGTCACAAAATTGTCACTTTTTAACCTAAAATGTTGTGAAAAGTTGATGTTTTTCAACAGAAATTGTCATTTTGAAATAAAATTCATAAATCTGCAGCTGAACAGCTGAAATTTTACACACAAAATGTAAAATTCCACAAACTTAATAACTTTTACCATAAAGTTGAGGCTTTTTTTACTAAAATCACACAAAAAAAATTGTTTTAGTAAAAAAACTTATTTTATTTTAAAATTTCAAATTTTTCAAGATTGAGACTACCTATCATAGAATCACAGATGTCACAAAATTGTAATGTTTTTAATTAAAAATACAATTTTTGTTGGAAAATATCAACTTCTTCTGTGGTAAAACTGCAAATTTTGTATAATTTAAGAAAGAAAATCAAGTTTTGAGAAAAATCTTTTTCAAACATTTACTAAATCCTGATTTTCTGACATAAACCAGCTGCTCTCCACCTCAGTTATTCCACTTTTTCATGTCATTACTGAATCAAACATCTCCTCAGAAGTGTTCTAGTTAGAAGTTTATTATTGTCTTTAAACGCTCTCACAGGCCAATTAAGATGAAGTGGTGTGCCGGATGTGGCCCGCGGACCTTGGGTTTGAGACATGTGGCTTCAAGGGTTGAAGGTGGATGGATAATTCTGCTTTCATAAAATACCTTTAAAGGCTCTTGTATTATTTTCTTATGATGTTGAACATTCAAGTTCTATTCATGCCACAAAGTCTGCTTTTATTGTCCAAAGTATTAAAGTCTGAAGTCCATTATGAGAAGACATTGAAGCATCTGTTAAGTCCAGTTTTTCCATCACACCTTTAAAAAATAAAATGTAAATATCAGAATCCACAACAAAGAGATAAAAGGAGCTTGTTCAGCTCAGAGCGAAAACGAAAATGTATCTGCTGGTTATTAACAGAGGTGAGTGTGTGCGCGCGTGCACGTGCGTGTGTCTGTGAGTGTGTTCCTTTGTGCTGATTGTTCAGATGTATCAGCACCTCGTTAAGCTCATTTGTCCCAAATGACTCTTTGAGCTCCGGTTTCTGAAGCCCTTTAGGGAAAGTTCAGAAAGTTCTTTCCCTAATGATCCGTAATTATCCTCCAATAATTTTTACTTAGAAATAAATCTCATTAGTCAGCTGATGCATTATTTCACTGCTGAAAAGATGCATTTTACAAGATTCTACATAGTTAGGCTTAGTTTTATTAAAAACATCCCTAAATATCTCTAAAATCACAAATTTTATATATTGCATTGTCATATATTGCAAATTCTGTAGAACTTTAACTCAACTTTTCATCGTATGCATTGTGGATTTTACAAAATTGTGACCTTTTAATTTAATACTAGAGCTTTAATATTTACTTTCTCAAAATTGAAACTTTTTAATTTAAAATCTTTAAAAATAGAAAGGTTTCTGGTCCCTCATCCCTGAGAGGACATTTGCTTTCAGGTCTCTGGTCCCTCTTCAGGGTTATTTTTAAACCCTGAGTCATTCTCGTACCTTCAGTCTTTTTTTTGCTTTCTTTTTTTTCTGTTTTCAGACCAGAAGCCACACCCACAGACGGATCTTTGTGCATGTCAGTGTGTATTTATATAAAGCATGCACGTGTCTCTGCGGTGATGCCACATGAATGTGTCTGTGTCCTCGTCCACTGTAAAGGTGCGCTGTCTGCTTCAGAGACTCTGAATGACACAAACGTGCACGCTGGTTAATTAGGGATGAAGACCAGACTAATGGCTGCCACTTAAATACCACAGGTTTTTTTTTTCTGCATGTCCAGTCCTGTTTCTTTGCGTTTCCCTCTGCTTTTGCTGCTTCTGTTGTACTTGTTGCATGAAAAAGCTGAAAATAAAGGAACCACCAGCTTTTCAAGTTTTCATGAAAAGCACGAATAAAACAGACAGACTTTTATTTTTGGTCTGATATCGTCTCACCTCTCAGACACAGCTGTTGATGTTCCTGTCTACTCCACAGCTGATGGAATCTGTGTGTATTATTTCAAAATTTTATAAATTCAATCATTTATTTCATTTTTTATCAAATTATATATATATATATTTATATATATATATAAATATATTAGACAGGAACATCAACAGCTGTGTCTGAGAGGCGAGACGATATCAGACCAAAAATAAAATAAAAGTCTGTCTGTTCGTCCTTTTCATGAAAACTTGAAAAGCTGGCGGTTCCTTTATTTTCAGCTTTTTCATGCAACAAGTACAACAGAAAAAAATAATATAAATAAAAAAGATGAAAAAAAAGTAGCAAAAAACATAATAAATAAATAATAAATAAATAAATAAAACGTATTAAAAACGTATTAAAAAAAAAAAACTTTCCCTGACTAAAACATCCCTAAACACAGTGTTGCAGTTACGACCCCGCCCCCAAACCAGGCTCCAGTAAAGCCAGTAAATTCAGCTCCTGTCCCTAATCCTCTTGGCTCCTTGTCAGGACAGCGAGCTTGGTTGGGAAACAGGAATGTGAAGCGTGGAGGAGAAAGTTCTGGAAACCAGAAACTCCAACACTTTTGTTTTGTATTGCTGGTTTTGCTTTTGTATCTGTTTTCGCTGTTCAAACCGTCATACCAACCCAACTGTAGCTAGTTCATGGAAATGTTTTTGTTGGTCTAAAGCTGGTCAGAGGTGTCCATTAGTGACGTTTAACTGGGTCTCCAACGTCTCCTGTATCACAAACGCAAACCCACAACACGACTTTCAGGACACAAATTTTGTAAAATGAGATTATGTGACAAAAAAAGGACAAAGTCCAGGAAGTAGCGGGAAATCTGACAACATATCTGGCTGAGAAGATAAAGAATAACCGGCCCTTTAACAGTAACCATGGTGATGATGTGGCCCAGGGTGAAACGGTTTGACACCTCTGGTTAGGCTCATGAGGCAGGATGTCCTGTTGGACATAATTAGTTGGAGCACATTTGGCAGTTCCTCCTTTAACCTTTTCTACTGAACTTTTCATTTCAGACTCGACTAGAACTGGACAAATACCTTCCTCAGATCAGCAGTCCACTCACAAGCCCCTCCGCGGACACCACTGATAAGAAGTACAGACGAGAGAGCGCCTCGGTGGTGGACGAGTACTTCTCAGAGGACAAGCCCACCGTGCCCTACAGCCTCAACATCAACGTCATCCTTCCCAGCACCACTCACCTCCGTACAGGCCTCTACAGGCCAAACACCAAGACCCTCACGCCCCAGCAGATCAAGACGGAGCCGGGTACAGAGGTCCCCTGCTCCCTCGCCCCCACCACCCAGGCTCTCCCGGACTTCACCTCCGTCTTCAGCGTGCCGCCGGTGGTCAACAACGTGTTCATCAAACCAGACCTGAGCTCTGGGGGGGCAGTGAGTGTCAGCACCGGGCCTCAGCAGCAGCAGCAGCAGCAGCCACATCTGGACTCAGAGCTCCATATCGGACCCCCGCCCCCCCAGCTGCAGGTGTACCACATGCCCATCAGCAGCTGCGCTGACCTCACCATGACCCCGTCCGTGCAGGACTCCCACAGCGGCAGGACCATGCTGAACCTCGGCAGCGTGGCTTTACCGACCGCCAACGGCAGCTACATGATGGCGGAGCAGCCGCTGCAGCATCATGGGTACTACCAGTCCTCTCCCAATGCCGCACCCCACAGCCTGCCACCATCACCGCCAAACTCGCAGCCCGGGAGCCCAGACGGGCAGGCGGAGCTGCTCAACTTAGGGCCGCAGGCTCCACCTCCGTACCAGCAGCGTCTGGGAGGGATGAAGGTGACGGGGTTGTCTCCTCACGCTCTGCTGATGACGCACGGCCAGGGCGTCCTGACGGGTCCCAAATACAACCGACGGAACAACCCGGAGCTGGAAAAGAGGAGGATCCACTTCTGCGACTACGCAGGTGTGTGTGACAAGTGTTTAAGATATCTGATATCATCTTTTTATGATTTTCTTTTTAAAAATGTTTGAATGCCACTTTATTTGCTGAAAACACAACCAGCCTCCAGCGGCACCAACCAGCTGGTTTAAAATGTTTTTATTTTCTTTGTACTTTAACCAGTCGCACATGCAGCCAATAAACAAAGTATGAACATAAACATTTTTAAGCTCTCAACATTTCATGAGCAACAGTTTGAGAAGCAATTAAAAAAATAAAACAGGTTTCAGTAAAACCACTCCAACAAGTTTTCCTAATTTGCCTCTGCTGTGTAAACAAACTTGATTCCCAAAGCAAAAGCGTCTCTGAATATAAGTAGATTTTAATTCAGGCTAGGTTACACACATCGGTGGAGAAACTCTGCTTCTAGCAGCTGCAATTTCTGGAAAGATCATCACTCTAAATATGAGTATCTGCAGTGTTACTGGTGATTTACAGGAAGTTTACAGAAAGTTTTCACAGAGTGTCAACAGAAGTGTTGTTGCTAACAGGCTCCTGTAGGAACCAATGCACAGAGTGAGTTCAGTGTCAGTCCAGGATATTAAGTGCTAGAATTTCTTTCTTAAATCTTCAACAACAATAATGTTCAGAAAAAATATTGCTCCTTAATTAGATGTCAAGACTTGTCAATGCCATGAAAACCTGCTGTAAACTTTATGTTACAAACTCATCCTGGACCACATCATCACCATGGTTACTATTAAAGGGCCAAATCATCACCATGGTTACCATTTCATTTTCTCAACTAGCTCATTTGTCAGATTTTCCCCGAGTTCGTGGAAAAAAGTAAAAAAGCTAATTTTTGTCATAAAATGTCAAATTTCCCAACATTTGCGACTAAAATTGAGGCTTTTGTACTAAAATCACATTTTTTGTGGCTTCACAAATTAAAAAGAATAAATACAATCTTTTTATTCTATAAAAAAACAGGAAATTTTTTCATAAAAAATGTTTACAACTAATAAAATTTATTGTAAACTTTTTTTTTTCCACTTCCTGATGTCATTTCCTCAGAAATGTTCTATTTAGAAGTTTATGATTGTCTTTAAAAGGACCAGATGAGATGAATTGGCGTCCGGATTTGGCCCGCATTCCTTGAGTTTGACACGTGTTGCAGACGGACTTAAATCTGCTCGTTACTTGTGTCTTCACAGCTCACAGTTTTTGTTTCTTCACAGGCTGCACCAAAGTTTACACAAAGAGCTCTCATCTAAAGGCTCATCAGAGAACACACACAGGTAAGAAAACTCACCTGCGTACTGCATGACAAGCTCCGCCTCTTACTGTTTCTTTGCCGACCGTCCATCAGCTTTCTCACGGGTAACTCTGGATTGTCAGGTCCACCTCCTTTTGTTTGTCTGCATTCCTTTTCTTTAATGTCGGGGTAGTTTAAACATTTCTGAGCTTTTTTTGTGCACGAGCTCTCCAATTATAAAAGCAAACAGCATGAAGGAATGCTGCAGGGAGATGATGGTCTTTATTTCTGAAATTCTATGGTGAGGTAAGATGAAAGCGTCTAAAAAAAAATCACTCAGGTGATACAATAGAGACTCATTTGTCCTGAAATAACCAGTTAATCTGAACACTGCAGCGTGAAAGTCGATTTTAGGTCTGACTGATCCGCTCATCTAGATTTATATATATATGATGTCAGAACAAAAGCACAAAAATTGTTATATGATATAATTTTACTTGCTTACTGTTTCAGCCAAGCCCTTAATATTTGCTTCTTAACCCTACAAATTTAATTTTTATGCCAAATCTTAACCAGAGACGACCAGAGAAGGCAGCAGGCTGATGTAACCTAAAATAGACATTTTTAGATTTTAAACATGCAACATGTTTGCATCCTAGAAAATGGAGTCATTTCACAACGTATGTATGACGCATCTGTGGCGTGTTCTGCAGTGGCTCCCAGTAACAGCTGACTGGCTAAAAACCTAAAAACAACATCTGTAGATGAAGTTTTAGGTCTAAGAGTGAGGATGTGTATCAACAATGGCCCAAAGAATTCCTGCTAAATGCCGATATTTGTTTTCTTTCCATGTCAGACGGTTCTAATTCTTGATTTTAAGTCCATGCTGTTTGTTGTCACTCGGCCAGTTTCGATAACGCCCAGTAACAATAACAGACACAATGAAGATGAAAAAAAGGTGGAAGAAACTTTGGTTTGTCTCCACATTCGTACATGCTCGTACCTGTCCTCCTCCGAGCTTCCCCAGAGAGAGAAAACAAAGTAGGGAGGGCGGCAAGTCGGATAAAGACAAGAAGGGGAAAAAGAGGGAAGTCCAAACCAGTTACTCCTGCTTTTCAGTTCCTTTTCAGAGTTTGTAGAAAGATGGAGGCAGAATAGCTGAATGCTGGTTTCAGTGCTTTCTCTCTGTAAGATGAAACCTGCAGATTCCCGGCGGCCCCTCAGACCTGTATTTTGGAGATTTACTCATGCAATAAAGGCTGCAGCAGCAAAGAGCGCGCACGTGAATGAATGAATGCAACCAGATCTCTGTTGGGTCACAAACAGATGAGAGGAAACCATGTAGAGCTCAACGGGACGTTATGGCTGAACAAGACAAACAGACCTTAAGATGTTTTATGAGAAGAGTCAAAATAGAACAAATAAGAAGTCGTACAGGTACGACAGCTTCACCAGTCTAAACCGTCACAACACTGCACAGCCATGAAAGCCCTTCTTTGATTGTGAATGTGATAACAGAAAAACAGCCATTCATTTCCAACCTTTTTAATCTTTCTTTTTTTTTTCTTGTCATTGTTATCTGATGGATTGAATGCAGGTTGTTCAGTTCAGTTTAAAGTTCTTCTTGTAAAAAAAAAAAAAATCCAAAATACTTTATTAATTAATTCAGGCCTCTTTACTTCAGTGGATGGAAAGACAATCATTAATTTAATGAAACTGCAAGTTTCACAGATTTGTGTACTTTGAAGCATTTCACGGCACTGTTGACATTTTTTCTTAATAACTTCAGGTAGAAAATGCTCATTAGATCCTTTCTGACTGCCAGTAGTTGTGCGTTTACCCTCAGAGGGCTATAGCACACACAAAACTGGAGTTACTTGTAGTAACCTCCTCCCAGAGGACAAGTCTGTAACCCATGACGACATGAAGGGATGGCAGCATTGGGCTGCAACCAATTAGGAAAAATCCTACTTCCAGGTTGAAGCTCATCCAGGAAGAATGTTTTGTTGCAGTTCCTTCACTGGCTACTAGGTGTTGGCCTTAAAACAGAGCAAATAACCATTGACCTCCATGTTAAAAGTAGAATTAAACATCTTTACAGCCTTTTTTTTCCATCTGTAGTCACAAATTACAGTCATGCCAACTGCAAGTACATCAGATCCATTTATATTAAGTAAGAAAAGCTGACCAATCAGACATGCTTGACTGGCAGCTAGCTGTTGGCTTTGACAGCTTCGGCCTGCCTCTTTGCAACATAGAAAAATGGGCTTCAAAGGCTGTACAAATCTATGGATCACATGACCAGATCGACGGGGGACACACCCTTTCGGTCCATGACTTGCCAAATACAGTGAGCTGTGCCACTCACCACTGACCCGGGTGTTGTGTTTTCATGAACGTCGATTTAGACCAGAGTGGACTGTTAAACGGTGCAACACATTAAAAACGTGGCTGAAATGTAACATTATCTCATCAGTTCTGGTGACTCTGAATCCAACCAACAGTCTTTTTCTGGCCAAACCAGGCTTGTCAAGTCTTGCTTTGCATGCAGTTGGCGATGACTCATAAGTGAAATAAAGACGGTGCAAAATGTCCTGAATTGCAGAAAATTGTGGAATGAAATAAAGAGGGAGGATAAAAAGACAGCATTTTTCTTGGCCTGTCTCAACACATATGCTGGATGGGTTCTCGTCTCCCGTCTCTGACGTGAACATCTCACTGGTGATGAGTTATTCTGCATCCTCTGTAGTCCTCAAGGCCGCATCAAATCCGGCACATCACTTCATTGTATCTGGCCTGTGAGAGCGTACAAAAACAAGATTGACTGTGTTTGATTCAGTTCTGACATCAAAAAGTGGAACAACTGAGGTGGAGAGCAGCTGGTTTATGTTGAAACGTCATGGTAGCAGTCATGAAAAACATTCTCCAACTAAAAGTTGTACATTTTTGTCAATTTCTTTTTTGCAAAATTAACCTTTTAGTCCCAAAAATGTGTGATTTTAGAAAAAAAAAAGTTGAAATCGGGCAGAATTTGCAATCTGTTGTAATTTTACGTCAAAAATGTTGCAAAAAGTTGCTATACATTTACAATTTATTTTCACGTGGCTGACTGACTTGCAGAATCAATGTGTTGATTGGAGTTACAGGAATGTAAAAGTTATCACAAGAAATCCTCACCATCATTTCTGCCTTGTCACAAGTGTATACCAGGAGTGTGGATATTATAGTTGATCAGCTGACCCCAACCCAGCAGCAGCTGCAGAGGAGTAGAAGGACCTGCCCTTTCCAATAGTTTAGAGGTGGAAGGGAGGTGGGGGGAACCCTGACCGTGGCCACTTCAGCGTCTCACTTTGACTTCGCTGATTGTTCTAACGTTCGTGCTGCGTATCGGCCCATTAAGGAGTCCTCCAGCCCTCTTCACAAACACTAACTGAGCTGATAAGGCTGAGAGGTCCACGCAGAGTTTATGGACATCGTGGAGAGCCTGAAGTGTTTGCTCTTTGAGTCTGTGAAAGCAGGCAGATTACATGTTGCATACGTGTTTCACCAGACTGTATGTAGTCATGAGTGTACACTTTCCAGATGTTGAAAGCTTAACCTTAACTGTGGTCAGAAGCTGCGGTAGTCATTTTTCATTTCAAGACGTCGTAGAACACGTGTCAAACTCAAGGTCCGTGGGCCGAATCTGGTCTGACACTTCATCTTATCTGGCCTGTGAGAGTGTTTAAACACAATCATAAACTTCAAACTAGAACATTTCAGAGGAAACGTTTGATTCAGTTCTGACATGAAAAAGTGGAATAACTGAGGTGGAGAGCAGCTGGTTTATGCCAGAAAGTCTGGATTTAGTAAACATTTGAAAAAGATTCTACAAGTTGATAATTTTTCTTAGAACTTTTTTTTTTTAAATACTTCTTTTTTTTTTTTTTTACAACAGAAATTTGTCATTTTAGGACAAAATGTTGAAATTATAGAAAAATGTGCAATTTTACGACAAAAGTTGCAAAAAGTTGATATTTTCCAATTGAAAAATTGTAATTTGTAAGTTACAAAGGCAGAATTTTGTGACAGTTATGATCATACGATAAAAAAAAATAAATCTTGTTTTTTTTTAAAGAAAAAAAGTCACGTTCGTTCAATATATGCATTTTTACAACTTTTTCTTACTTAATTTATGATTTTACAAGGAAAGAAATAGTGATTTTAGTACAAAAGTCTTAATTTCTTGATAAAGGTTGCACATTTTGTGAAATTTAAGATTTTATGACAAAAATTCACCAACGGGAAATCTGACAAAATAGCTTGTTGAGAAAATAAAGAATAACTATCCCTTTAACGGTAACCATGGTGATGATGAAACAGAGCTCGACAACCCCGGATTAGAGACTTGAAACCCACGTTGAGTAAATATGTATCTTCCATACAAAGTTCTTGTCAGGCTGAACAAAAGCCTTTTTGTTCAGACTGATTGATGCGCTGTACATTTCTGGGTGTTTTGTTGTGATTGTATGAGCAGCAATATGGTTTATGATGGTTTATGATGCGGCCATCGTATGTGAACTCATTAACGTTAGTGTGGTGGATGGGGAGCAATAGTCCTGTAGTTTGACCATTTCTAATCAGCCACCTGATCAAACACAAATGTCTGCACAGGCTTTTAAACTCTGATTATTTTTAAAACGTTTCCCAATTTCTATCTAAAGTTCAACGCAAGTCTTGAAGTTGAAATGACACACAACAGATGTGGCAGAATTTTTATCATTTTGTTGTTAATCAGTAGACCAACTGCGGTCATAAATCTGCCCAAAAACTCAGTGTTCCTCTTTAGATTTAAAGGAAAAAAAAAAAAAGAAAGAATGAAAGCATGTGTGGACAAATGGATGATGAGGTTTTCACCTGCCATTTTGGCAGCTTGTCTGGGAGTATATACCAGTCAAGTGTGTTTGTTCTGCGTATTCGTCGTATTTCACAGGTCTGTTTGCCGGCTTTCAGGGATAATAGTCTGAGAGAGGCGACTGTGCTTTTGACCTCGACAGCACCACTAAAAACACCAAAATCAAACACACCTGTGGATCAAGGCCTCAGCCTTTCATATGGAGACGTTTGTCCTCCACATATATGTATATATGTGTGTATATATACATATACATACACACACACACACACACACACGTGTATACACACACATGCATATATATGTACATATACAAATGTATATGCATTTCTTTGTCTTCTTCTTTCAATCCAGAGAGCTTCTGACGTTTTTTTTGTTCTCCATTCTCAAATGCTACTTTGCTCTTTGGACCCCACCGCTCATGTAATCACTGTCACCAAGTGATTGATTGTCAGTAGTAGAGGCTATCTAATCAGGACTAACAGGCCCATGTTGGTAATGAGCACTTAATAACCCACTCACTCCCTCCACACCCACTGATGGGGGTTTAATTTTAGAAGTTACGTTTCATCCCATCTAGTTGCAGGTTTGACACCCAGCCGGTCTTTACAACAACAACTTTACATATCATGGTGGGTAACTTCTGCTCAAAACAGAGATGTCGAACTCAATTTCATCCTGGGCCACATCATCACCATGGTTACCGTTAAAGGGACGGTTTTTCTAAAGGGAATTTTTGTCATAAAACTCAAAAGAATTCACAAAATCTGCGACTTTCATGAGGCTTTTGTACTAAAATCACAAAATTTTTAAAGCATAATCACAAATTTGAAATCATTTTTTAAATTTTAAAAAAAAAAAATGAAAAGGAACATTTTTTCCTAAGAGTTCATTTTTGTCATAAAGTCTTGCGACAGGCCGGATTTTATGATTAAAAATTTGGCCCACAGGCCTTGAGTTTGACACCGCTGACTTGAAAGGATGAGGACGTGTTGGAAACAGCCAACATAACCTGGAGTCAGTTAAAAAGAACAAAGCTATATTTCATCATCTGTTTTTGGCTACGCATTGACATGTATTGTTTAGTTATCTGTTTCAGTTTTCAGCTCATACGTCCCATCGATTCCTTCACATTGATTTCCACCTTGGCTTTGTGTGATGACATTTGTTCTTGTGTGCATACCAGTCTATTCAACAGATATGTTTTCCCTTCTTTGTTGATGATTAGCTCACGTCTAATAGCACGTTGCGACACAGCAGAGATATGTCAGCGTTTGGGTGGAGCACAATAACTGTCGTGATCGACTTAGCGTGTTGTTCTTCTGTCCTAAAAAGTCGCGAAGCACGTTCTCAGTCATCTTCCCCGCCTCTACCGGTTTATAAAACCAGCGGGATAAATGTTGTTTTAGATAATATTTATTTTACTCCAGAGAGTTACCTGTGAAAGTCCCCACAGTGGTACTGTGCATGTTTTAGCAGAAAAACACCTGAATTCAGAAGAAAAAAAAAAAACACGTTAAAAAAAAAAAGCTGATTTGTTTCCAGCATCTTTGTAAGTAGATTTTATCAGCTAAAAAAGACTCCAGTTTGACTATCAGAAATCCAATCTAAATCTCATAAGTATGTTTTCATTAAGGTAGAATAGTTGGAAATCAGGGTCTTTGTTGTTTCACAACTTTATCAACAGTAGCTCAGGTGGAACCGTGGAGCAGGCCTTTTATTCTTTATTCTTATTTATTGAAATCCCCGAAACTCAGGTAGGTGACATCAAACACGTTAGACCTTTTAATATATTATGCAATAAAGAGGTTTTAAATATATATTTCAAATTGGAATAAATGCAAAACCTTCATCATTGCTATAAAAACCTTATTTTCTTCTGCATATCTGCATCCATATAAGCCATTTAAAGGCTCATTTTTTTCGTTTTTTCTTTTTAAATGACATTCATGAGCATTTTCTACTTCTAAAAGATCCAATAAGTCTTTGGAAATTGGTGTTTTCTTTTATTTATCTTTTATTTTTCACTTTGTTATCAGATAAGCTTCTAGACAACAAGATGTGTTCATGATTGGCAGCATTTCTGACCGAGGTCTTGTTTTCTTTTGAGTAAAGACGTAGAAACATTGTTTCCTGAACCTAAAGAACGACTTCAAAAACATAAATGATGTTTCTAAACATAGAGAATGCTCCTAAACTTAAACAACGTTCCTGAACTGAAGACAACATTGTTAATGTTGAAGCGACCATCAGGTCTCTCCAAGTGAAATCAGTGATGATGAATGATCAGTCCTCAGCCCTGTCAATCACAGATGTGTCCAGCAGGACAAACCCATCATTGACATCAGCCACTTTGGTGTCACGTCCAACCCGTCACAAGGTGTTTGTTCTCACAGTCGGTCAGAACTCAGATACAATGAAAGGTTTGGAACAGAAAGGACATCTGTTTCACTAAATTTAGAAAAGGTTATGCAGTGAATACTACACTCTTGTGTGCACTTTTCCACACTGGCTACTGAGGAAACAAGCTCTTTTAAAAAAAACGATTCACATAATAAATCTGCGCTGCTAACGCCCCGGCGGTCTTTCTGCTCTGTTTCAGGTGAGAAACCGTACCGCTGCACGTGGGAGAACTGCGACTGGCGTTTTGCCCGATCGGACGAACTCACCAGACATTACAGGAAGCACACCGGCGCCAAACCCTTCAAGTGTGTCGCCTGCAGCCGCTGCTTCTCGCGCTCGGACCACCTGGCTCTGCACATGAAGCGCCACCAGAACTAACGCAGTTCCGGCTGCATTCACAGACCTGCATAGAAACAGACACATGACAGAAACACGATTGCTGTTTAATCTGATTCTAACATTGTCTGAGTGCCAGCAGGCATCAGACGGTCTCAAAAAAATATTTTAGCCATGACACCTGAATTAATACTGAAAACATTCCTGTACTTTCCAGCACATCATCATCTTTTATCAGTTGAACTTTCAAAGAGAGGTGCGAACAACCCCCTCTTCTTGCCTGTGTAAATATTTGTTTATAAGTGTGCGTATGTGTGTTCGAGAATACAGTGAATGTACTGAAATTCATACTTGACTACTTCTTTTCACTGAATGTTGACACAAGTGATACTTTTGTGTTCCTTCCTTGTGATAAAGTCCTGCTAATGGGCTAAAAAAAAAATCCACTCATATGAGAAAAGTTAATTATTGCCTACTTTTGTCTGTTTTGGCGCGGGTAATACCTGTGGAGTTGCAGAGAACAGAGCAATTTGCCAATGTTTGTATCCATGAAATTACCTGTTGCCACAGTAACCAAGCTCCCTTCACAACAGTTCTTTTTAATTCGCTCATATTTGTTCAGCTCCAGATGTGGAGAGGTGGATGGACGGCGCAGTTACATAACCGTGCGGGCAGGTAAACCACAGTCGCTGCTGTTAAGTGGCAGATTAATGCTCACTTTGAATTGTCAGTTGAAGCCCCTGCTTTTTGAGGTTTTGTTGAAGACTTACAAGACGGACAAGTACAGAGGAGGAGAGTCTGTGTTCGTCTCTCCAAGTAGGTTAATTGATTCATAACCTTGACAAAATAATTATACTTGGCTGGAAGCAGCGGAGAAATATGTGACCTACATGGTAGTGAAGATCATGATGAAACTTACTTCAGATTTTGCTCTTGTTTTTCATGAGTTTCTAGAACATTGCAGCCAAAATAAAACATGTTACAACAGTAGCACAAAGAAGAGCTTTCTAGTCGTGTCTGAACTCCTGAGGTGAGCTTGGGTTGCTTTCACTCCTTAGTTTTGTAAAAAAGTTCAACTCATTTACACTCAGAAAAATTCAAGCATAACTAAATTTTGTTTTAAAACTATGTGAGAATGCCCGTACCACTTACTGGTCAGATATTTACGCTGCGATAACTGCTCCACCAACTCACAAGTCCACGTTTGTCCGTTGGTCAATGTTGATCTTCACAAATGAAAGTCTGGTTCAGTGCGTTTTCTTGTCAGGAGGACCGCTCAGATTTACATCTGAATCAAATCGAGACCACATCTCTTTGGAGTCTCGATGCAGTTGTTCTGGTCCAGACCACCATGAACTCAACAAGAAGGGAAACAGAAACCTGTAGGTGTGAAATCTGAGCAGAAAAAAAAGACTTGTATAGTTCTGATACTTTTTGGTTGATGCATTAGAAGTGTGTGGTGTTGTATTTCTCTATCTGCTTGTGTTCTCCATTGCTGCCTCTCATTTTACCATGTTGTGGAATTTTGTTTTGTGCTGCACTCTCCTGGCAGAGGGTGTGTCAACACCAGCCAATCACAGCGCAGGGATATGAGGACAGTTTAAAACCAAAATCTGTCTCTGATCTCTGTGAAGAGGTGTGCACTATAAACTTTCACTTTCTGCTGGCAGGACAGAAACGTCCACATAAAGTCTAACGATCCAGTTTTGCGTAAACGAGTGCTGAGATCTTTGGATTTTTTTTTCCTTTAAGGACATTCGCGCAGTGTAGTAATTGATGTTTTATTTCTCTGTAGAGCTTCAGCCACAGTCCTTCTTTTTTCTGAATGCTTATTTATGCGTGTTTGCAAAAAGTGATTGCATTTATAAGAACAGCTCTGTACCCGCTCGACTACGCCACCTACAGGTCAGGGATGTAACAGCAGCACTTGTTTACATTTTCATAGATACTCTCAAAAGCAAATAGGATTATAAAGGAATCCCTTTTTTGAATGCGATATTTCAGGAACAAATAATTTTGGTTCACGGTGAGTCACAGCGAATCAGAATATTTTAGCTGTCAGTTTTAACCCTTTGATGTGCCTTCAAAAAACTTATGTTAAAGTCCCTTCGCACATAAATGTGCTTGTAACAAAAACAAGCTATAGCTTGTTAAAAAGCTTCTTTTTAATGTTTTTTAAAATGCTTTTATTACATTATTAAATTGCCAAGTTTTTGTCACGATACAACTCTATTTTATGGTCTAAAAACACAAATGTAAACTTAAACACAAACTTAAAGCCAGGCCTCAAATGAAGTGGGAAAATGAGAAGATGCACATTTTACCCTTTTTATTCGAGTAGGATCAAAAATAGGGATTGTGATAGATTGCAATGTGCACATTTTTATGCGTAGAGTCTTCAATGTGAGTATTTTAGTCCATGCTGTTTAAAGTAGCCTACAAATGAAAAATACTTTGAAAAAAATGCACAACCTTGCACGCTGAAAAAAGGAATAAAATCCAAAAATGTGCTTGGGTGCATGAAAGGGTTATAAGAGACAACAGCAAGTCATACATGTGAAGCAATCACGTGGGCTGATTCTTTTTCACTTAGTGCCTGAAGGTGGCGCTAGTGTGACATATACCGCACCAGTTTCCTGATTTCTTAGAACGACAAATCAAAGAAGAGCTTTTAACGCCCATGGTTAATCTTAATGTCACTGTTTGTGTTGTACCGAGGTTCTGCTGCAGCTTTGACTCTGGAGGTCTGAAAAGCTCTGACCCAACTCTTTCCAGTGCACTCTGATGTAGGTGAAACCCTTCCAGTTATTTCAACATTATGATTGTGATATTTGTTTCGTCCCAAAGGAAGCAAGTTCTCCTGTTTCTCTCAAGGAGGGAGCGCCGACCACCCACTGTGTACATAACTGTA
>JBAMYA010000006.1:14886373-14901171 GCA_037176975.1 Arrhamphus sclerolepis | reverse complement strand
ACAGATGTATCATATACAAGTTAATAAACTTAATGTGGTGTATATTTGTCCGTCAAATATAAATAAAACAATTATATTTATGAAGTAATACAGAAGTCCCTTTGTGTTTTAAATACATATTGACAGATTTATGTATTTATCATCAATAAATCTAATTAGTTTCAAATACCATTGTATGTATTCACTATATGGAATGGCTCTTAAGTATTTGAAACAAATTAGATTTATTAACGATAAATACATAGAATAGCATAATCAACATAAATCTTAAAATTAGGTCTAAATATTTCTGAGTGTAGATTTTATCTAGAACTGCATGGCACCATGTTGTCAGAGACAGCACAGAGCCAATGGGCAGCTGTCAGTCAAGCATGTCAAATTAATCTGATTGGTCAGTTTAATATCTTAATATAAATTTATCTGATGTGGTACGTACAGTTGTCATGGATGTAATACGTAATCACAGATGGGGGAAAAAAAGGCTGTAAAAATGTTTAATTCTGTTACAAAGTTGGACCTTTTGACATGGAGGTCAATGGAGATTTGCTCTGTTTTGGAGTCAGCGCCTAGTGGTCAAAGGAGGAACTGCAACAAAACCTACTTCCTGGATGAGCAACCAATCTGACGCTAAAGTGATGTGCTGTAATTATTCACAATGTGGCGCTCATTTACGTCACTATGAAATTTAATTAGTTTGAGCTGTTTTGGTTAGGGATATTTTAAATTTAGCTGTTAGCCAAACTTCCGATCAAAATTCCTCCCCGATTCTCTGAACTGAGAGTGCTCTGACCATGCTCTACTGCCTCACATACCTTCCATTCAGCTTTTTTTTTCCTTTAAAAAAAAAAAAAAAGAAAGAAAGAAAAAGATATTCTTTCAAAAGTTAGTGGGCTCAGTTTATGTAGCACCTGAGTAAATTATGTTTGCACTAAGGATGACAAAGTTTGCTTCCGCTGCTAAAAACTTGAAATTTTATTGTCTCAGTTTCAAACAAGAGAACATTTCATAGCAAAAAATTTTTGTTTTTGATATTTTATTTGGGAACTTTTCGACCTTTTTCTGTGCAGTAAAAATATGGGTAAACTGGCCACTTTTACCTGTCGTACGTGTTTCCTTGTCAGACCACACCTGAAGCTTGACCGACCCAAATCAACTACAACTCACATTTAACAAAGTCAGGGTTTTTTTTTTTTTGTTTAAAGAAAAAAGACAAAAACATATTTTAAATGTTTTCCAGTGATGAAATGTTCAGCTCTGTCACTAGAAACAAACCCCGTAAAACGAGGTCATCAGTGTGGAGGGAACCCCCTCCCCCCCATCCGCGGACATGCTCACCAACGTCACTATTAGAAAACGAGAAGGCTATTCTCCATGCAACACAAGTGTGCACAACACAAGGGGGACCATTTTTTTTTCTCAAGAAAATACCAAACAAATGTATTAGATTTGGAAAGGAAAAAAAAAGCATGATGAAACACATTTCATCAAACCAACAGAGAAAGAACATTTTTTTCACATTATCTAGTCAGTGTTAAAAATAGAAATTCACCCGTTACATTTACTCTGCACTTTTTGATTATATACATTTATGTACATGGATTTCTTTTAATTATTTCTCCTTAATGTTTTTCTTTTTTTTTAATTATCAACAGTTTACAAAAGAAAGAAAATTGCAATCAAATGCATATACTCTTCTAGAAAGATGTGCTTAGTAACTTTTTTTTAATTATTATTATTATTTATTTGAAGCAGAAGGGGACGCTAAGAGAAACGGGTACGTTGCGTTGGTCTGCATGGCTAAAAAGAACAAGTTACTGGAGTCACTCAAAAGGGTTGAAACAAACTTTGTCCTGAAGGGAAAAGTGAAAGTTTTTCTTATTTTGCACATGCTTACAGCCATTTCCCCCAATTTCCAGGAACATGGTGGATCTTTGAGCTTTTAAAAAATAAACAAACAAAAACAGATTCAGTAACTGGTTTGATGGATCTTTTTTTGTGGATGTGCAGACCAAAAGAAAAGTACCCGTTTCACGGCATGCACTCAGCTCAGAAGGCCTGCACGTCAATCTCAGTTATCATATGATGAAAAATGTTTTGCGCTCACGTACTAGCTTTTTATGACAACTCTAATTGGTTCTGTAGCAGAGTGTCGTGTTTTTTTTCTCTTTTTTCTTTTTTTTGATAAAGGGAAACATCAAGATGACAAAGCCACGCTCCACTGATCTTCAACAACGCCTCTCAATTAACCCTTTGATGCACATTTTTGGGGTTTTTGGCTTTTAATTTATAACACATTTTATCCTTTTTTTTCAGGCATTTTTTTTATCATACATGCAAAGTTGTGTATTTTTGAGTGTTCTTAATTTTTTCTAAAATGTATTTAAAATTTTTAGACTTGTAAACAACATGGACTGAAATACTAAGCTTACGTACAAATTTGTGCACACTGAAATCCAATTTAAGCTACTATGAATGGTAAAAATGACGTCACAAACAAACATACTTGAAGCTCCAGTCTTCAAATAAAATGGAGAAATTAGAAAGATGCATGTTTTATACTTTTTAAAGAGCAGGATCAAAAAATAGCGATTTGAATGGACTCCTATGAACACAAAAATGTGTCGAAGGGTCTTTAACACAAGTATTTGACATTGAGTAAAAAATAATGCATACAAATAAATGTTGCTGCCAATCTTTCACATATATCAGACTGCAGCAGTCAAAGAATAATAATCCAACAATAATGCAGTTTATATTAACTGTATTGAAAGAATTTCATCAAATATATTTTTGGATCATAAAATGCAGTTGCATCATGAAAAAAAACAAAACAAACCAATTTTTAGATGTGTGATTAGGACTGATGCTGGTTTTAAAAAGTTTTGAAAATAAAAATTTTATAACCTGTTTTCGTTATATGGACATTTATGTGTGAAGGAGCTTTAACAAAAAGTTTTTTTGAAGGTGCATCAAAGGGACTGTTCGCAAAGTGGTTTTGTTTCAGTAATCAGCAGCGTTGGCATCCTGACCTCCCTTTTTCAGGTTGAAAATGTCCAACTACCAGCTAGCGCTCCAACTACCGCTGAGTTCAAGCGAGGTCTGCATTTAGTTGCATAATCAAGTTCAGCCCAGATCATAGGCTGAAGAACAACCCTCTTAAAAACATGGACACTGGGGTCAGCTCTGTTCTGAAACATGTAAAGTCTGGAAAATGTGCAGATTAGAGTTGAAGTTCAGATTAGCTAGTTGCTTTAAAAAAAAAAATATAATAATGGAGAAAACATAAAAGCAACATTCCCTGTTAGTATCTGTTAGTTTCTACTCAGAGAACTGACCCCCCTTTCCCCCACACTCATAGAAATGGTTTCCCCATGGTTTAAACCGCAGGCATGATGGACCCTGACAGCCCGACACAGTGCCCGGTTTCTTCCAGAACCTCCAAAAGACGACCAACAGCCTTGTTGGCTCTCAGCGGCAGACTTTTACAGGTGTTCAGATGACTGAAAGTAGCTGATGAGACTGATTGCTGCTGAGAAAACCACCTTCAGGTGCATGTTGAGCTAATTTCATGGTGTCAGCTGCTGTAGATTCTGAACTAGCTGGAAAAAGAAAAAAAAAACTTAATATGAAAACTTTCTTGACAAGCAGCTTTTATGTCCTGGTTTGGAGCTAGAATACTTGAGAAAAATACATGAATGCTGCCAAGATTGGGCACAACCTTTGTCGGTAAATACTGGGCCAACCATCCAGTCATATGACCCATAAATATGTACCGAGGAGCCTTTGAAGCCCATTTTTACTCAAACTGTATGGCACCATTAATTTTATTAGCTCCAGCATTTTACTTGACCAAAAACAGTTTTTATTGGAACTGAAGGGTTGTTTTCACCTGGACAGTTTTATCCTGCTTGATGCTAAGACACTTGGTTGAGTCTTTTAGCCTTTAAGATCCAATTCCCACTCCATTTTTGAAAGTTTTTATGAATCCCTTGAGGTTTTAAACATTAGAAATTGCTCTCTTCAGTCTTCTATTTGAAGCTATTTGAATCCAATGTTTTCAATTACTTTAAAAACTTGTTTTTATGCAGTTGAATGATTTTTTTTTTTTTTTTTTTAAACAAAAGATAATGTTGACGAGAGATTTCAGTCTTGTTTTAGGATGAAACAGAGACAGTCTTGTTAAATTGTCAATGCTTTTAGGTGATTTTGGTCCTGGTACCACTGAATCTAAGTGCAGCCTTTGATCCAGTAAATCACCAAATCCTTTTAAATAGACTTATGCACCCGGTTGGCCTCTCTGGCACTGGTTTTAACTGGTTCAAGTCCTACCTCACAGATTTCTGGTAAGTATGGATACAAGCTCCAAAGAGATCCATGAAATCTAAAGCGGTGTGCCCCAAGGCTCAGTTTTAAGCCCAGTCTTTTTTCATTTATGCTTCCACTTGGGGAGGTCATCAGGACACATGGTATTGATTTTCACAGCTATGCTGATGACACACAGCTGTATGTTGACATGTCTCCTGAAGACACACAGCCAATTGACCTTTTTTAATTTTATTTTAGCTATTAAATCGCAGATGGAAAACTTCCCATAACTCAACCAGGACAAAACTGAAGCTTTAGTTATTAGTCCTGAGGCTAAGACAAATTACATGCACTACTTTTAAAGATAGTAAATGACCTGTATTTCATTTTTGACTCAGCTTAGTTTTATTGCACATGTAACGTGTCGTTAAAAAAGGTTTTTATCATCTGAAGAATATAGCCAGAGTTCAACACGGAGATGCTGATGCTTTTATCTCAAGTCGTATCGACTATTGTAATGCCCTGCTTTGTGGTCTTCCTTTAAAAAACAAAAAAAAACAATTCACGCTAGGGCACAACTGGATGTGGTCGTCTCTCAGCGGTTCTGGTTTCGCCCTTACAGATTGACTTCAGTTATTAAGGCTCGACGAGCAAGAGGTAAAAGAACAGCAGGTGCCCGGAACAAACACTCGTAAAAATCTCCTGCTCTGATTATGCGTTCGTCTCAAAAACGTGCACTCATCCACAAACACACGACGCGTCACGCAACACAACACACACTCAGAAAAGCTCCCCATTTTCAGCGCGAGAGCTTCGCTTCTCAGGCGAATCACGCCTCCAACTTTTTCATCGTTTTCACAGCCTCAGAAAAAAACTAAATAATTAGATTTTTTGTTTGTTTGTTGTTTAACCCTTTGATGTACCCAATAATATTTTGTGTTTTTGTCTTTTCATTTATAGCATATTTTATCTCTTTTTAGGCAATATTATTGATGATGCATCAACATGGGCTGAAATACTTATGTTAAAGACAAAAATGTACTCATTGAAATCTATTCAAATCACTATGAATAGTTAAAATAACATCATGAAGAAGTAAATCCCTCAGAATACAAACTTAAAGCTCCAGGCCTCAAATGAAGAGAGTAAATGAGAAGATGCATGTTTTATGCTTTTTTTAGAGCAGGATCAAAAATGGTGATTTCAGTGGATTCCTATGAACACAAAAATATGTTGATGGGTCTGAGTAGTTGACACTGAGCTAATGCATATAAACAAATGCTGCTGCTAATCTTTCTCATATATCACATTGCAATAATCAAACCATAAATAATCCAGTTTACATGGAATATATTGAAAAAAATATAATTTATCATGTTTTTAGACTATAAAATGCAATTGCATCATGACAGAAACTTGGCAATTTAAGGGTTAAAACTTTTAAAATTCATCAATTTTATACATATGATTAGGACCAATGCTGGTTCACAAAGAGTTTCACAAAAAAAAAAAACAAAAAAAAAGTTTCTAGGTTCAGATTTATGTGTGAAGGGATTTCAAAGTAGGTTTTTTGAAGGTGCATCAAAGGGTTAAAGTTGCCATGCCATTCAGAGCGGCAAGAAAAAATATCAACTTAAAGGCCATTTTTTTCCTTATTTTTTCTTTTTTTGTAAAACACCAACAACAACGCATACAAAGCAAATACTGTTATTGAATAAGAATTAAAACAAAAATATGTGTGTGCAGGGGGAAAAAACAAACCAGTGAAAACCAATTAGTCTTTATAAAGTTCACAGTCTTCTAGTTCCGTGTACCAGAGGATGGGGAGACGAGTCTCTATTTGACGTCACTCCAGCTGCTGCCAATAAAGTCATTTTGTACGTGTCACACACTAATATTTAAGCAATCAACGTCCGCTAAATACTTTATCCAAATTTCAAATGCTATTTTGATTTTGGAAACCTTCCCAAGCAGTCCTGGGGGCCAAAGAAACCCCAGGAACTACAGCGCCACCTGCCTTCGTTAAAAACTCTCAGGGTTAAGAAATTTAGAAACAAGAACGTAACAAATGTAACGTAGAATTTTTTTCTCACTATTTCTACAATAACAAAACAGTTTATTGGTAATGCTGATGAATATGAGGACTCTGTGTTAAACAGTGCCCAGTTCTGGTTCTGACATGGACATCGTAGACTTGCAGGGACATTATTTACGGGTTTGTTTAAAGTGCCAATTATGATCATTCACAGTAACCTAATCTTTGGTACCTCTAATGTCGTGTTCACACTGTATGATTTTTTTATAATCTTCAAAAGATTAATGCGAGCCGCATTACATAACGTGAAATCTGTAGATAATTAATTTACAGCATGCTACACTGTGTGATTGAACAGATGTTGAATCGTGGCTACGACAGAAATAAATCTGAGTGTATTTTAGGCTCTAAACACACTGATGTTTACGTGTCTTCATGGCGCGTTCCAATTGGTCAGTTAGCTGACAGAGACCGTAGAGGCGGCAACAGGCCATCACAGTCTGAGACGATCGCTGCTGATATCTGTCGTAGCCCGTCTTTGGTTGTTGATCTTCGCGAGGTCCACTAACATTTCTGAGCTACAATGGAACATTTTCACATCCGTTGACCATCTTTAATCTGAGACAGTGTGAACTCGGCAGAAGGTACTTCTGACCCCAGCGTTTTTATTCCGGACCAACAAATACAAGGAGTGTCTACAAGTCTCGTCTAAAAAGAAAAAATTAAGAAGAGGTCTGTCTGTTATAAAACAGAGTCAGCGATTTCCAAAGAGCTTACAACTTGGGGTCCGTGAGACCCTTTTTCTTGTGCCTTTCTATAAATGAGATAAATAAAAGTTGGTTTTTCAACTTTAGGTGGCGTGTAAGATGATAATTTATCTTTGTACGGCCCTTTGATCACAGAGGTGTGGAATTCGAATGTGATCGGCTAATATTGCCAAAGATTCTTCAATGAATAGCATAAGGTTAAAAAGCTGTGAGTTCCTGAAAAGGTTCTTGTTGTGTTAAAAGGCTGTTAGAAGACGTCTCCTTGGGAGTCACAACTTCTTCTTAACTCTGGATATGTAGACAATTTAAACTATTAAAAAAAAAAAGCAGCTGAAGTGACATCCACGTTAAAATTAAAAGTTAAACGTCATTCCTCTTCATGTCCCATCTTCTTCCTCCTGTCTCTGGGCTGAAAGGATGGATGGATAGATGATGGATGGATGAACGTCCAGTCCTCTCTTTCAGAGGTGACATCGCCGTCTATGAGACGAGTTCAAGGACAGTCTGGAGGACAGACTACCTCAGGGTGGACGGTGATGATGAGTATTACTGCCACCACGCATGCACACGAAACGCACGGACACGTTCCCATTTTCCTGCGATTTTCAGATGAAGACAAGAAGAAGAAGTCCCCTTCTCCTTCGTCTGCCGACATCTGGGATTAAAATCCTGCAGGAATGATGAGTGAACGGGATGTGGCTAATGTCTGGGAGGGGAGGGAAACT
The DNA here is from genome assembly GCA_037176975.1 of Arrhamphus sclerolepis. Taxonomy (NCBI): domain Eukaryota; kingdom Metazoa; phylum Chordata; class Actinopteri; order Beloniformes; family Hemiramphidae; genus Arrhamphus; species Arrhamphus sclerolepis. Next base: position 14,893,339 of record JBAMYA010000006.1, on the reverse strand, counting down.
GGTACTTGATGTGCTGTGAGTAAATCAGAGGTTGGTTCGAAGGCTGCTGAAGAAGGAGTTCACATCATCACGTGGCGGCGGCGGTGCAGAGAGAGATGGTCGGACCGGGAGAAGGAGCGATCGCACTCAGTGCAGCGGAAAGGTTTGATTCCTGTGTGCTTCCGGAAGTGTCGGGTGAGCTCATCGGAGCGGGCGAAGCGCCAGGTGCAGCCCTCCCAGGTGCACTGGTAGGGTTTCTCTCCTGGAAGGACAAGCGTCGTTGTTCAATGCTGCCTTTAAATGACTTTATAACAGTATAACACAATAACTCTTATAACAGTCCATAGCTTTAAAGCCACACTATGTAGTAAACACCACATCCAACCACACATATAAATCTGCTGTGTTACTGAAATACTGTAGTACTGAGTAATAATAATAATAGCAATGTAGGAATGACAGATTGGTGCACCCTTTGATACATCCAAGAAGATTTTTGTGTTTACGGCTTTAATTTAAAGCATATTTTATCCTTTTTTTCAGGCATATTATTAATTGTACATGCAAGATTCCAGTGTTTTTTTTTTTTTAAACTGTATTTTTCGTTTTTTTAAATTTTTACAAACAACGTGGACTAAAACACACACATTAAAGACCCTTCACCAAAAGGGTGCACATTGAAATCCATTTAAATTACTATTTCTGATCAATTTAGAGAAATGATTGCAGTTTACGGCTTGTTTTTGTTCAGCGCACATTTAAAGTTGAGGGATCTTTAACGTGAATATTTCATGAAATTTGACATAACAAATAATAACAAAAATAAAAAAATTATGTATATAAATAAATATTGCTGCTAATCTTTAACATTTATCAGGCTGCAGTAATCAAACCATAAATAATCCAGTTTGTGTCAAGTATATTGAAAATATATAATTTATTATCTTTTTAGACCATAAAACAAAGTTGCATCATGACAAAAACTTGAGAATTGAAGGGTTGAAAATTTCATTATGTAGTTCGTATGTATGTATGAACATGCACATTTACAAATATACATACACATGTAATCCTGGTGTTTTGCTGCCCCCATGTGGAGAGAAGTGGCCTTAAACAACTCAATCCTGTAAATCTTTGTTTTTAGACCAGCATCAGTCCTAATTATGCATATCAAATATTGATGTGTTTTTTTTTTGTTTTTTAATGTAACCCTTAAATTGCCACAATGTAAATCCATTTCATGGTCTAAAAACATGATTGATATATTTTCAATATTCTTACAAGAATGACCTAATTGGGGAGTAAAAACCTCAGAACACAAACCTAAAGCTCCAAGCATCAAATGAAGTGGAGAAATGAGAAGATGCATGTTTTATACTTTTTATTAGAGGAGGATCAAAAATAGTGATTTGAATGGATTTCAATGTTCACATTTTTATGTGTAGGGTCTTTAATGTGAGCATTTTAGTCCACATTGTTTACAGTAGTCTAAAATTTAAAATTACATTAAAAAAAATACACAAACATGCTTGGGTGCATCAAAGGGTTAAAGCTACAGATTTGAATGAGATTAATAAAACACTGTTGGGATTTGGAAACAAACTGAGGCTGCAGTTTTAAAACCATCAAACTTTGTGGCGGCGCGCTGCTCTCACCTGTGTGTATCCTCCTGTGGGCTTTGAGGTGGGAGCTCTTGGTGTAAACCTTTTTACAGCCTTCATAGTCACACATGTGGATCCGCCGCCTCTTCAGGTCTAGCGAATCCGGATCGACTGGTTCTAAGTCCATAACTGACCTGAGATACAGAGACAAGGGAGTCAGTGATGCTGATCTCTGATGGAAGACCATCTCCTGCGATTACATCCCTAGACATAACTTAAAAAAAGACGTAAACTTAAGAGTGTTTTCACACTGAAGAGTCTGCAAGTCTGGTTCATTTAATTTATTATTCTTAGGTTTAGCACTGCAGCTTTATATGACATCACTATGACCTCTCTAGAGCTGGCATTGATTGCTTTTGAGTACAAGACTGTGTCAGCAGCTGGCCTATCACCGTCTGAATGGTGAAAGACGAAGATTTCAAAACCACAGTGAAAGAAACAAACAAACCTCACACTTCCCATGACTGGATGGGAACTACATGGAACCAAGTCTCAAATCCGTCTCGAGTCTTAGTCCTCAAGTCTTGAGTCAACACAGGCAGGTCACAAGAGGTGATTTTTGACACAAAATCACAAATTTGACCAAATTCTGCACTTTTATCACTTAAAACCAAAATCACACAATAAAAAAAAGATTAACTTTTTTCATTAAAGCGTTTTTTTTTTTTGGTAAAATTGTGAGTTTCATGATGTCACGTCTTTTTCAGAAAAGATTTTTTTGTCACAAAATCTCAAATTTTATTTCATTAAAAGTAGGCTTTTGCACCAAAATCAAATTTTGTTGTTTAATTGCAAACTTTAAAAGATCAAGACTTTTAAAAATAAAAAAAAACAAGATTTTTTTTCTTGTATAATGTAAATCTTGTATAATTCAAATTCTTTTTTAATTTCAATTTTTACAAAAGTCATGTGTTGAGACAAAAATGATCATCTTTTAGCTGTAAAAATCTTTACTAAATCCTGACTTTTTCACAGCTGCTCTCCACTTCAGTTATTCCACGTTTTTCATGTCAGAACTGAATCAAACGTTTCCTCAGTAAAGTTCTAGTTAGAAGTTTATGATCGTCTTTAAACGCTCTCATGGACCAGATAAGATGAGGTGGTGGACCAGATTCTTCCCACAGACCTTGAGTTTGACACATGTGGTCAAAAACCACATCAAATTTCCAGAATAACACTGGAAGAAAACAAAACAAACAAAACAAAAAAAAACGAAAAGCCAAAGCTGGAAGTGAAATAATTGTAATTTGAAGTCCTTCAAGCATCGTAAAGATCTTTCTGTCGTAGATTCGGGTCTGCCAGCTCAGCTGAGCAAACTTATTCATGCCACACATGGGAACATGAGTGAAAGCAGTTGCAAGGAAACACGTCTCTGAAAACGTGGCTGGTCGTGCTCGGTCGGCCCCGGGACCTAACGCTGACCCAGATAGAGGAGCGTTATGGCTTCAGTATGGGAAATGAATTAAATACAAGTATTTCAATATCTGAGTCAGTAAATCTGAACTCCTTTCATATCTGAAAAGCAAAAGGGATCTTTGAAACTTTCACATGCTCCTTTTCAGCAAATGTGTATTTATGCGTCCAGGTGAAGTGCACATTCATCTGTCCACCACCAGAGGGCGTCAGGATGTCATCCAGCTCTCATTTCTGCATGACTCTCCCTCTCTGACATTGTCAGATCTTTTTTAAATCCCTACACAATCTGACAAACTGAATGTCTCCACTTCTTTTCCCTGAGTCATTTCCTGCTTTTTTGTGCCCTTATTTACATTTGACTGATATAGACGTATAAATGCTGATGTTCCTTTGATAATCACAGTGTAAATAAAGCTGGAAAATGGATTGGTTAAAAAAAAGAAAAGAAAAAAAAAAAGAAAATGCTGGTTTAGAAAGAGGTGTGACGGCACAACTGCATTACGTAACCTTGTTTACACCCCGGCTCTGAAACGGGTCTGCTCTGCAACACACGCAGATTCATACGAATAATCCTCCTCATTTATGTAAAAAATACCCAAAAAGCATATTTTGTTTCAACCAAACAGTGACACACATACACACACACACACACATTCACATAACCAGATTACAACACTAAGCCATCCATGGACGTCCACACCCTGAAGTTTAGTTAAGTAAGGCAGGCGCGCCCACTGGGCGTGGCGCTCTGTCCTGATTTATTAATAAACATGCTGGACACTCTTTCACCTCACCCACTCACGTAGACAAAGATCCTGCGCTAACCCTGACCCTTAAAGGTAACTTCTTCCTAATTTAAAGCTTGTAAAGAGCATCTACAGTCTCTGCAAACATCCACACACTTGTCTTCCTGTGTTATAGTCTGGGCGTCTCCAGCGTGCTCTGCTGTACGAAGGTTATATAAGGTTATATAAGCATCCAGCGCTGCAGTAATGTAATTAGTCAGGAGCCTGCAGGCGAGGGAGGTGACCCACAGAAAGACCAAATTTCCCACAAACCCTGCTGCGCATTAGTCCCTCTCCTGCCCGCCCTGCTGACTTGTATTATGGATTCCGCGGTCAGCTGACATCATGCATGGATTTTGGTATTTATGTCCTGCCAACAGTCTCACTGACGTCTGATTTACGGTGGTCTAGAGTGACTGGCTCCAATTTCAGCGTATATGGATAGGAAGTGTTTTTCAGATGTTTAACGGTCATCTGAAAAACAAAAACAGATAAGAAATTCTCCTACATACACGGGTCTCGTAGGTCTCTCTTTAAAGTAGAAATAACCTGAAATGGATTGCTGAACTTCACACACATCCTTCTTTGGCCTTTCAGCTCAGCAATGTCAAACTCAAGGCCCGTGGGCCAAATCTGGCCCGACACTTCATCTTATCTGGTCCGTGAGAACGTTTAAAGACAATCATAAACTTGTAACTAGAACTAGAAACGTTTGATTCAGTTCAGACATCAAAAAGTGGAATAACTGAGGTGGAGAGCAGCTGGTTTATGTCAGAGTCAGGATTTGAAACAGACTAAAAACTGATCATTTTTGTCATAAGCAATGAATATTTTGTAAAATAAACTTTATTTTTGGTTTAAAAAATGTGATTTTTAGGAAAAAGTTGAAATTATACAAAATTTCAATTTTATAACTGTTATAATTTTATGTGAAAGGGCTGCAAAAGTTGATACCCCCCACCCCCAAAAAAATAATTATAATTTAAAAAGTCACAGTGAGGTAGCGTTTGTGATTGTATGATAAAAAGTCTTGATTGTTTAAAAAGGACAATATCTCGATCTGTCACTTTTACCACAAAAGTTGTTTTTCACCAAAAAAAGATTTGTGATTTTACAAGAAAAGTTTAAAGGTTCAAAAATTTTATGATAAAGGTGAAGATGTCTGTAAATGTGGTGATTTGATGAAAAAAATCACTTTAAATTCTTAAAAAAAAAAAAATCCGCCCTTTCACAGTATCCATGGTGATGATGAGGCCCAGGATGAAAGAGTCTGACACCTCTGTTTTAGTTGCCTTTACAGTGACGGACCAGGTAGGATCCACTAACTTGGTGGTCCTGTATAACTGTTGTTACAGAGCTACTCCTGATACTTTTTGGACTTTTTCTTTCAATTTTCTTTGGATTTTAATTGATGGGGTAGAGGCAGGTTATAGAGTTGAGATTTTAGATGTTCTATGTTGTTGCTACCCATAAATATCAGCTGTGGAACTGTCACATGCACATTTTTGTGTTTTAATTTTTTCCATTTTGATATAATCAACATAATAACAACTAAAATGAAATTCTGTCTTTTTGCCTTTATGAAAATGTAAATAATTATTTTAGCACTTTAGCCTCACTGAGGGCTGTCTCATCCAGGCTTTGACAGATTTGGGCAGTTGTTTATACATTATTCAGTCAGATAAAGACATAGATAAAGCAATGTTTTTTAAAGGTCATTATTAGAGCAGCCAAAAAGGAAGTTACATTAGTATCCTTTTCTTCATGTGTTCAGTGTTTTTCCTTCCTGGATAACTGAACTGCAGCAGGTGAACTCATACAGGTGTGGTTACAGGTAGACTCACCCTGCGTCCAGGCTCTGGGTGCTGAGGGACGCCGATCCAGATTCTGTGCCGCTCTCTGCATCACTGTCGCTCTGGTACTCCACGGGAGACGTGGAACCTGGCTTGATCCGGACTGTGGAGAAGAAAAGAGAGAAAGATGAGCAAAGAAGGAGAACACAATTCAGACTGTCAAAGTCAGGGGTATCAAACTCTATTTCAACCTGGGCCTCATCATCACCATGGTTACCATTACTGCCAAGTTAGTGGATCCTACCTGGTCTATCACTGTAAATGTAACAGCTAAAAAAGAGGTGTCACACTCTTTCATCCTGGGCCATATCATCACCAAAGTTACCATTAAAAGGCCACATCATCACCATAGTTACAGTTAAAGGGCCATATCATCACCATGGATACTGTTAAAGGAACGGTTATTTTTTACTTTTCTAAATAAGCTATGTTGTCAGATTTCCTTCTAGCTCCTGGATAATATCAATAATATCACCGTTTTATATATAAAAAGGTTATTTTTTGTCATAAAATACCACATTTCACAAAAATCACAACCTTTATCATAAAAATTCAACTCTTTGTAGAAAAATAGTAAAAAAAACTTTTTACAGCACTATCACAAAGGTCTCAAAACTGTGACCTTTTAACTTAAAATCACAATTTTCTATTAGAAAATACCAACTTTTTCAAGATTTTATCATAAAATTACAATTGTAAAATTGCAAACTCTGTATAATTTCAAATAATTATCACAATTTTTTTAAAGTTACTTTTTATTAGAATCCCTGGTTTTGACAGAAATGATCAAGTTTTTTCAAACATTTACTTTTTGACAAACCAGCTGCTCTCCTGAGTTTTTCCACTTTTTGATGTCAGAACTGAATCACGTTTGCTCAGAAATGTTCTAGTTTATGATCGTCTTTAAACACTCTCATGGGTCAAATGAGATGAAGTGCTGGGCTGGATTTGGCTCGCAGGCCTTGAGTTTGACACCCCTGGTCTAAGTGTATGTGTTTCTTCCTTTCCTTCTTCATTCCTGACTTTCTTTGTGAGTGTCAAAGCAGAAGGGTGATTATATGAACAGATGTTAATGGAAATTATCCAAAAACAACAGATGTTAATTAGCAATTAAGTGAAAGGGAATACACACACAACACACGCACATGCATATATATATATATATATATATATATATATATATATATATATATATACACACACACACACACACACACACACACATACATACATACATACACACATACATACATACACATACCTATACCTAAT
>JBAMYA010000006.1:14860121-14886273 GCA_037176975.1 Arrhamphus sclerolepis | reverse complement strand
GGGTGTAATTCAAAAAGAAAAAGAAAAAAAAGCTCAAGATGTAGAGAGATTTTGGAAAATTAATCCTAATATAAATGTATTTTTCACAATAAAAGCTTTAAAGGTACGGTAAGAGATTCATGGATGTTGTGAACTTTATTGACATTTGAAGCAAAACATCAACTAAAGACAAAAAGCTAAATTCTAGCTCTCAAGCCCCTCACATATCAGTTAGATGTCCGGTGTTTTTATATCTTTTTTCATTATGGTACACCTCAGAGACTGTCAGGTAGAAGCTTCAAGAAGAAATAAAAAAATGCAGGAAATTATGTTTCTCCAGTCTGCAATTTGTTTCCAGTGAACAGATTGTAAAGTTAAGATGATGCCAGAGTCATGAAGCGCACCAGGACGGCAGATTAGCTCAATGCAGCAGACTGAGTTAAACTGTCACTTCAACGTATAGTCAACACAGATGGCTGCCGGGCTGCCAAGCTGTTCTGTTTGGGTGTATGTGTGCATGTAAACAAGCTTCTGTAAGTTTTTTTTTCCCTTTCCTTTTTTAAATCACTACATTTATTTATTTATTTATTTATTTACTGTCTCAACTCCAGCTTTGATTTGCTTCTCATGTCAGAGACGGAGGGACCGGTTAAAGATGGAAAGAAAAAGAGAAGGAAGTGGAACTCAAGAAATTGTCTGTATATAATTCACACAGCTCGTCAAATTTACGGTAAATAGTTCTCAGCTTATTCAGGACACACTGGTGTTAAAGCAGCCAAAAATTATAATCAACGTTGCGTTTTCACTCAAAAAAGTCTAAATTACAAACAAAATCTGGACACCTGACAGCTGGACATCTGATGGACACTGTCCAGGATGTACAACCATGAAACAGATAATGATAATGGGTGGGTGGATGGATGGATGGATGGATGGATGGATGGATGGATGGATGGACGGACGAATATGACGGTCTCAACCAGTTATGGTGTCAGATTTACTGCTAAATCCTGGAAGGTTTTGTCAAAATCCCAAATTCACAAATTTTGGACATATTCAGGCTTTTATACTGAAATTACAATTTTTTCTCTTATAATTGTAAACTTAAAAAAAAAGTTGGCTTTTTTCGTAAAAAGAAAAATTGTTGTAAAATGGAAAATCTTAATGAAAAAATATGTGCCATTCCAAAAAAGCGAATTTTCACCATAAAATCTCAAATTTTACAAAAATCAGGACATTTATTATAAAACTGACTTTTGTACATTTCTTGTAAAATCACAAATTTTAAAAAAAGTAATAAAAGAAAAGCAAATTTTGTCATAAAATTGCAAATTTTGAAAGATCAACACTTTTATTTTTTAAATGACCAAGAATTTTTATTTATAGCCCAATCACCCAATGTCACAAAATTGTATTTTTTTTTTTTTAACTTAAGATTACAATTTTCTTGTGGGAAATTTCAACTTTTTGCCAAATTTTGACATCAAATTACAACAGTCAATTTTTTTTTTGCCTGAAAATGACAATTTTTTTTCATTTAAAAAAGTAAATCTTGCAAAAATTGCTGGTGTTGACAAAAATGATCAACTTTACTGTAAAATCTTTTTCAAACACTTGTTGAATCCTGACTTTTTGACATAAACCAGCTACTCTCCACCCACTATAAAAAGCTGGTTCATTTTAAGTTCCATGCTTCACTGTGAGCATCAGCTAACGACAGCTAGTGAAATAATAATCACTTGTGTAGCGAGCAGAATGACGTTTGATCGGTTGATCATGACGTGACAAAGCCGCAAAAAGTTTCTTTTTCTTTTTTTTTTCACCCATGCACACACTGGGATAAGTATGACGATACCATCTTCCAAAGTCAGAGAGCGAAAGAGAATATAACTATTGCCAGCTGAGAATATCTGGATAAATCTGTCCCTGCATAACAATTCAGGTCATGTGACTGAATGGCTAAAACTGCCTTTTCCTCTAATACACTAATTAGTCAGTGAAAGCAACATGTTTTACAGCGTCACCTCCAGATGGCGTAAATAAAAAAAAATAAAACACTGTAAGGTGAGATAGCTGCAAGCTTTTTATCCACGTAAATCATCCAGCAGCATCAAATCAGGACTGGATCCCTGTACTGGGACTGCTTCTTTACGAATTCAGTTTTATTTATATAGAGTTTATTATGACAGCATTAACTATTTTTTCCACTTTTTTATAAAATTAACTTTTCTGTTTTAAAAAAGTCTTTATATTTCAAAATGTACAATTTTATGACAAAATTTGCTTTTTATTTATTTATTTTGCAAAAAGAGTCAACATTTTCTCACATTTTGTGATTTTTACAGGAAATTACAAAAGTCTCAATTTTATGACGTGATGTTTTTTTGTTGGGGGGGGTTGTCACTTTCACATGCACCATTGTGAATGATATGATAAAATTTGCAATTATGTTTGAATTTTTTTTTTCCTTTTTTTTTTTTTTTTTCAACCACCAAGTCCAGGAACTAGCGGGAAATCTGACAATAAAGCTATTTGAGGAAGTAAAGAAACGGTAACCATGGTGATGATGTGCCCAAGGATGAAGTAGAGTTTGACACCCCTGATCTAGGGGCTTCTCAGAAACCCAGAGTATGACCCCTGAGACCATGCCCAGCATGAAGGACGGAGAGAGGAGAGGCACAAAAATAAATAAACGTGTGGTGGTCGGAGGGTCGGACTGCAGGTCGGCCATGTTAGTTGGTGAACTACAGAGGCATCTAGCCGACAGGTGCAAGTAAACACTGGGACGGTCAACAAATCTGACTAATTCTGAACTAGTGTAACATTTCTTAGATAAGTACGTCATTTACTGACCAAATACAATCACCTCTCAGACTGTAAATGTCCAGTGACACTCTCCAGTCCAGTGTTGGGACTCTTTACAGTACCAGCAGATTAGTATAAATGCTTTGTCAGAAGGTGACTCCAACAAGCCTCCTGTGACTTTCAAAGCTGGCTTCAAATGTTTTACTATTGAGCAGACTAATGGTGTCCAAGCTTGAATTTTTGGTGTCATGAAAAGTGAAGCAGCCTCCTGCTCTGCTCTGCCTTCACCACATTAATAGTGCTGTGTCGCTATAAATAGCCCTAAAGCCCTGGGGCAGGCCAGCCTGAACAGCCTGAATAAGACGGCCCAGTAAACACAGAATAAAAAAATTAAAAAAAATAAAAGAGAGAGAGAGAGAGAGACACCGACCACCAACTTCACTTCCCACACTGCACTGCTCTGAAACCAGGGCAAGAAAACCCACCTCAGGACTCAGGAGCAAATAAGCAGCATTTCCACCTGAGCACCAATCCCCCCACCTCAGTACTGTTACACATCATAGTAGGAAAATCTCTGCCATTCATGCTGAATCAAATTTAAAACTTAAATCAGGGAAGTCAAACTCAAGGCCCACGGGACAAATCCAGCCCGCCATGATTATGTCACCTTTTTGCAACATTTTGACATAATATTACAACCATTGTAGAAATGCAAATTTTGCATAATTTGATTCTTTGTCCTAAAATATATTTAAAAAAATGTTATTAAAAAAATAAGTAAATTTTACAAAAAAGTTTTGACAAAAATGACTGCAACCTGTAGCACAGCAGCCCTCAAGGACTGGATTTGGACACCCCTGTCACAAAACCAGGAACCCCTCACACACGATGTCATTAAACAGACAAACTTGTGTTTGTGTTGGATGTAAAACCCAAACGTAAAATAAATATTCTAAAAACAAGTCTAATCTATTGTTTAATTTAGAACAAGGTCAGTAATTCTAAACGTATCATATAGATGATGATGTGATGAATGTGATGGCATTTGCCTCTTTCTCTTTTCTCCAGACCTGCTTCTCTTTAATTCTGTGATTCAGTGACTGAATGATCCGAGCAAAAATGCCGCCCGCGAGCAATGACCCTTGTGATGGCTGCTAATGCAGCCGCCCGTCCTCACATCATGTCTTCATACCTCCGTCTCATTTAGCTCTTCTGTCTCTCACACAGACAAACATGACCAGACAGCCAACCAGCTGGCCAACTAACCGTTTATCCACTCAGATGGCTTCCATCAGCACCCCCAACACGAGCACCAACGCTCAGTTCTGGGTTAAAGACGCGCCAGTCAGCAAGGAAAACACCCGTGCACGAGGATGATGAATAAATGGCTCTGAATAATAGCATCTCATGAAACAGAAAATGGAAAAGTGTAGTGATTCAACAACAACACGCTTATATAGCACCTTGCTAATCCAGGGACCACTAAAGGTAATTGTGCGTTCCAGTCCAGACCGCCCTCCCGCAGCCACCACATGAAACCACATTTATTCATCCCTCGATTCCATTTAACATCATCAGCCCCCAATGATCCATCCTATCCATTAGTAAATCACAGGCTCCAACTTAATTTTAAGGCGGGCGAGAAAGTTTGTCTTGTCCCAAATGGTCTAAATCAAAGGAGTCAAACTATTTGATCCTGGGCCACATGATCACCATGGTTACCGTTAAAGGGCCGTGTCATCACTACGGTTACAGTTAAATGGCCACATCATCATCATGGTTACCATTAAAGTGCCACATGATCACCATGGTTACCTTTAAAGGGCCATCTTATTACCATGGTTACCATTAAAGAAAGGTTATTCTTTACTTTCTCAACCAGCTATGTTGTCAGATTTCACACTAGTTCCAGGAGTTGGTTGTTAAATAAAAGAAAACCTTTGGCTTAAATACTTAAATCAGAATGTTTTCTTGCATAATCACAAAATGAATTCACCTTTTTCATTAAAAAAAAATAATAATAATAATAATTTTGTTGTAAAAGGGCGAATTTCGCGATAGCACATCTTTTTTCATGAAAAAGGGAATTTTTGTCATAAAATCCTAAATTTCTCAGGAATTGCAACCTTTATCATACAACTGAGACTTTTGTACTTTTCCTATAAAATTGTAAAATATTGTTGTAAATTTGCAAATTTTGCAAGACTGAGCCTCCTCAACAACGAAGACTTTTTAATCATACAATCACAAATGTCACAAGTTTTCTTTGTTGGAAAATATCAAATTTTTGCAACATATTGACAGTTGTAAAAATCACAAAATTTTTGTTAATAGTAAATTTTACAAAAATCCAGTTTAGACAAAACTTTTAGTTGTAAAATCTTTTCCAGTCTTTTACTAAATCCTGACTTTCTGACATAAACCAGCTGCTCTCCACCTCAGTTATTCCGCTTTTTGTTGTCACAACTGAATTAAACTTGTACTACTGGGAGTTTATGATTCTCTTTAAACATTCTCATTGACCAGATAAGATGAAGTAGCTGAATTTGGCCCGCGGGCCTTGAGTTGGACACTGGTGTGGTACAAGGATGCTCAACAGAGCGACATCAGCTTCTCAAGTGAAGCATGAGCCTCCTAATCTCCAGGTCACGTGTCGTAAAATTACAAATGTACCCCTGGATATTTGTATGATTTCAAAGAATCCATTTATAACAAAAAAAAAAAAAAAAGAAAAAACATTTTTGCTCATCTTTGCGGTCAGGTTGTTGTAATTTTAGTGCACATTCTTTCCTTTAAGCAATTATGTCGCCTTCATTTAGGGCTTTTCCAGGACTGCCTTGAAGGATGCACATTCACTGCCTCAAACAAATGTTTTCTGTGGACGGGAACAAAGGCACATTGAGCATCTTGCTGCAAAATAGAGGTGTTAGATTCACAAAATTTTTCAAACAACAAAGTAATATGGACAAAACTAGATCAGACTCTGCTCCCTTTGTAAGTGAACTATTGCATTAAGTTTCAGGGTCTCCATCTGAATAGTTTCTTTTTAACTTTTTTGATGGTAAATGTCAACTTTTTGCAACATTTTGACATAAGTTCTAAAACTGCAAAATTTTTATAATTTCAGCTTTTGTCGTAAAATCACAAATTTTGATTATAAAAAAAAAAAAAGACAATTTTACAAAAATCAGTTTTTGGGATAAATTATCAACATTTTGTTGTAAAATCCTTTTCAAACGTTTCCTAAATCCTGACTTTCTGATATAAACCAGCTGCTCTCCACCTCAGTTTTCAAACATTATATCAAACACTTCCAGAAATGTTGTAGTTAGAAGTTTATGATCATCTTTTAACGCTCTCGCAGACCAGATAAGATGAAGTAGTGGGCCGGATTTAGCCCGCGGGCCTCGAGTTTGATACATGCGGTATAGAGTCTATTAATGAGCAGTTGTCACTTTCAGTGTAAAGTGTTTGAGTTGTACATAAAACTAGATAAGAGTTATATTTAGATTGCATTTACCATTATGAGAGCACTTTATGTTGACAGTACAACAATACATAAACCATCACTGTGGCATGAATTCAACAGCCTCATGCTGTAACTACAACATCTAAAGATTCTTCCCCAGAAAAATTACAGCTCCAGCTGCAACTACAGCTACTACAGAAGTTTACATTTTCAGCCTATGTGGCAAACATCTTGAACATATTCAATAATTAGGATCATATGTGATGGAACAGCAGCTTTAAAATCCACTTCACAACCCAACTGACTGAGGCCCCAACAGCTGCAACTGCAAAGGGTGATTGACAGCTCAGTGTAATAGATTAGATCCATTAAATTCAGAATAATAACAATAATGTTCAACTGGACAGCGTAACATGCTGTAAATCAATTATCTACCGATTTCATGTCATGCAATGTGACTTTTGAATTCATCTTATAAGACTGTAAAAATCGTAGTGTGAACCCAACAGAAGAGACAAAAATAACAACCTGAAAGATCCCTGAAATACTTGAGTCTGATGTATTTTTTACAATAAATAAAGACAAAAGAAAGTGAAGTATGTGTTACTTGGTGACGCAACAACCACTATCTCGGTGATCAAACTTTGTTCAACACGTTAATCATTGCCTCGAGTGGCATCGGTGCCGTCCCGAACAAACTCAGACTTTGTATTATTGCACCGCTGTAACGTATATCTGACCACGCACTCATCTCCGCAGGTACAGGATAAAAACCACGGAGCTCCTTCATGCCTCAGCAGAGCAGGATCCTCTCACTGCTATCAGCTTCCAATAACAAACACTTTTAACTACCAAGGAAGAAAATTGATTTCTTCTCCCACACGTCAAAAGCTGTTATGTAGGTGAGAGGTAAGGCTGAAAGTGGGAGAGCTCTGGTCAGTAACGTTCATCTTCAATTTTGCATTAAATCCCACATCTGTGGGTGACTGACGGCCCAGCAGACTCAACCATGTAAACTGCCGCTCCTGCAGATACATGCAGAGGAAATCCTCCACCACACAGGATGTGACGCTTCATGTTTTCCAGTTTCTTTAAGAATAAACATGAAGTGATGAGAAGAATAAATGCATTTTTTTCAGTTCCAAAAAGTAGAACCACAACAATAACATCATAGGGCACCTGCACATGTGACATGAAAGTGAAAGATCAACTTTGATTTGCATTCTTCTTAAAATTAAAAAAAAAAGACCTCTTTTCAGCATATATCAATAACCCTTTTTTTAATCCTGCTGCTTTGAACTTTTGTTTTAACTTTGTTTCAGCCTCAAATGTTTGATTTTAGAAGACTTGTTCTGTTCTGCTGATGAAAGAAAGTGGATGAAAACTCCTGTGCATCAATCAATGATGTACCTTACTGACAGAGGGGCTGAAGTGTGTCAAAGGTCACGACGGGCTCCCTCTCTGATGCCTGAGTATAACTCTGACGATGCTCTACTTGGCTCATTACAGACTAAGAGCTCCTTTCTGATCTGTTAACCCTTAGATGCAGCTCCAAAAAAACTCACCTTAAAGTCCCTTCACACATAAATGTGCACATAACCAAAACAATCCAGAAAAATGTTGCACTTGTTTTGTTTTTTTAAACTACTTTTTTAAACCAGCATCAGTCCTGATCATACATATCAAACACTGATGAATTTTTAAACAATTTAACCCTTAAATTGCCAGGTTTTTGTCATGCCGCCACACCACTTTATGGTCTAAAAACCACAATAGTTTATATATTTCCAATATACGTCATGCAAACTGGGTTTTTTATGGTTTGAGTATCACAGCCTGGTGTATGTGAAAGATTAGCAGCAAACTTTATTTATATGCATTATTATTATTTTGTAATGTTAAATTTCATAAAAGACTCATATTAAAGACCCTTCAACACATAGATGTACGCTAAACAAAAACATTTTTCCCCCTTTTTTAGACCTGTATCAGTCCAAATCAATAGATCAGAAATTGACCAAATGGATAAAAAATTTAAATAAAAAAAAAGTCATTTTAATAGATTTCAATGTGTGCATTTTTGTGTGTAGGTCTCATGAGCATTTTACATTTAAAAAAATATGAACACTCAAAAATGCACAACCTGGCATGTATCATCAATAATATGCTTGAATAAAGGGATCAAATATGCTATAAATTAAAAGCCAAAAACTCAAAAATGTACTTGGGTGCTTTAAAGGGTTAAATAAACACACACACACAAAAACAAACAGAAAAACTGTCTTTTTTAGCCACAAGGCTACAGGCAGAAAAAAACTCTCTTTAAAAAAAGAAATGGTGCCATTGAGCAAAGCAGTCACATGTTTGCCCTGAAGTCCAAAGTACTTTGTTCAAAACTCTGAAGCTAAAACGCCACTAATCCACATTTAGAGGGTTGAAACTCAGAGGTTAAAAAAAGGACATAGTTCAAGGAGACACAAACTGACAGCTGTCTAGGGTCTTCTTGAATTGTCTCGGATATATTTCAGTTCAAAATCTCTTTTTAAAGCTCTTTACAGCAGCAGGTTTTTGGGGGTGGAGTCAAGAGACGCATCACTTCCTCCCCACCTACGCTGAAGGTGTGAAACCTACACCAGATATGCACCACTCACCAAATGTAATTACGCGTCACATTTAATGCAAACCACAAGAAAGATGATTGGCAGGAGGATGAAGGAGAAGAGCAAATCGCTCTTCTCCTTTTGATTTTTTTTGTCTTTTTCAATTCAGGTAGGGTGATAGTTCGCTGCAATGTCTGTAAAAACAAAATGATGTTCAACATTTCTTAGCACTAACTAACATGAATATATACTTTATCTGCTCTATTGCTACATCTGAGCCACATACAGGAAGAAAAACAAAGGAAACTACAGCGCTGAAGAAAAAGGAACCCACACTGCCACCTAGTGGTTGGTGGCATGATTATAGAACGCAGTAGTTAGTTGACATAACTTTGCAAATGCGTCACAGACTCCAAACTCCTACAGTTTGTTGATGAAGCGTCAGTTAATGGACGGATGGATGAACAAGAACATTTCACAGAAAACAAGTGTAAAGCAAACTCCATTAGACAGAACTTTTGTGACAACAAACTGACTACTAAAAAATAATCAGCAGGTTAGACGACCACCAGACCTACCTGCCATGCCTGCCTCTAATGAAGTGGCAGGGTTGTGTTGCATCTAGGGACGGGAACTGATAAGATCTTATCAGTGTCAGGGTCGCTGCAAAGAACTGCCCTTCGAGGGATAATAAAGTTTTCTGATTCATTATCAAACTCATTCTTTATCAATTTCCCTTATCAGTTCCAATGAGGAAACATCTATGCCCACACAGGTTTTAAGAAGACCTATTGTCTCAGATTCTACCAACGGATCAATAACCGGACACCTTTCAGGTGACAACAGTTACTGCAGCGTTTCTTCAAAGTAAGATTCTGGGTTTGATTCCAGAGAGGACTCAAGACTTTTCTCTCCGGATGCTCTGGTTTCCGCCACAGTTCAAAATCATGAGTCTGGGGTTCAAATGTGGCGATGTGCAGAGATTGGTAGCAGCTCGGGGCTCTTGGAGTAAATAATTCTCAGTTTTGTTGTGTTTGTGTAGCAACACATGTAGTAAACGACAAACAAAGGCTTCTTCTTCTTCGTGTCTCGCTATGTACATTTCAACACTTACTAGTAACACTGATGTGTTAAGAAGCATACAGTTCTGATTCTTCATAAAATTTGGTCAAATGAATCCTGGCATCTGATTGGCCAGCTTCATTGTTTGATATAAATTTGTCTGATGTGGTACATACAGTTGTCATGGATGTAAAATGTAAACACAGATGGAAAAAAAAAGGCTGTAAATATGTTTGATTCTGCTCCTAAGTTGGATCTTTTAACATGGAGGTCAATGAAGATTTGCTCCGTTTTGGAGCCAGCACCTAGTGGTCAGTGGAGGAACTGCAAATAAACCTACTTTCTGGATGAGCTTCAACCTGGAAGTGAAACAGTTGCCTCTTTTTCTAGTTGCTGATAAAGGGCGTACATGTTGTTTTAATTTAAGTGAAACTATCATAAAGATTAGAGATGCTAACATTAAAACAACACATGCCTGCAAGATGAACTTCCTCTTCCTTTAAAGAGTTCACTCAGCAGCTAAACACAGCGCTGAAGTTATTTCAACTTCCACAGCAGGACTGCTTCTGAGAAATGTTGATATGAACACACTTCCCCTTGCTGCCTCGGCCAGTGTTTGCTCTTCATCTGGCACTTATTTTCATGTTCAGGTCCACTGACCACTCCAAAAATACCAGGAGGAGTGGCAAACAATATAAAACATTTATTAAAAGGAATGAAAATTAAGTGAGTTAGTATTACTCGGGCCTGAAAGATAGCCATGATGTATGTGCAGATATGGTTTACAGGTTTACATGATTTTCCACAACTTCCAACAGAAGATGGACAAAAATGAGCTTTGAGGAAAATCTGGAACAATCCATGACATAGTAGCACGTTGTAGTACCTAGACACAATTAAACAGCGTGTCAGTATTTCATATTTTTCACTTTTAGACTACAGACCCTAAGCACAAAGATGTGCACATTGAAATCCATTCAAATCACAGCGTATCAGTCATATTGTGAGTTAAACAATCACATACACAAAGATGACAACTAAAACTGCATCCAAAGACAAGAAAAGGACAGAAGAAAAGGACCACCAACACCTTCATCAGGTCTATAAAGTCTTTACACCTGCGAGCAGAACATCTCATCCCTCAGAGTACTCGACAATCTGTACAGCATCTTCAGATTTTCATCTAAATCATCATTTCTGAACCTGGTTTGGATGCTGTGCTGTTTTTCAAGATCACATTTACATACGGAAGCAGCTGGATTATCTTTTAAAAGCCAAAGTACCAACATACGTCCAGACCAGTTGAAGAGGAGACATGCATATTTTACACTTTTACACGATCAAAAATAGTGGTTGGAATGTCCGTACTAAACATTGATCAAAAATTAATTACGTATAGAAATAAATGTTGCTGCTAATCTTTCACATCACTCTGCAATCATTAGGTTTACATAAAGTATTTATTGATTTTTAGACCATAAAATTGAGTTATATCATTACAAAAATTAAGCAATTTTTTTTTTTAATAAAAATTAAAGATTTCATCAATATTTGATGTGTGTGATTGGGAGTGATGCTGTTTTGTTTTGTTTTAAATTGCTTGAAAGTAATTGTTCTAAACATTTTTATTGCTTATTTTTCTTGCGCATGCATTTATGTGCAAAGGGTTATATCATAAGTAACATGTTTTAAAGGTGATCAAAGGGTTAAATACTGTGTGTTCCCTGAAAAGGAGGGATCACAGTGCTTTTCAACGGTCACTGTGAAGGAGTGTCTCTGCTCTCCAGACGTTGAACTTTTGGCTAGGATTTTCTTTTTTTTTTTTTTTTTTACTGCTTTCTACTCTGATTGCCCACCTGTTTTACCTGCCCAAACAGGTGATTTAATGTGATGTCATCAGCTCAGTTGTTGCCAGGCAACAAAAACAGCACCACAATGAACACATGATCTCTTAATATTGCAACCGCGCCTCTGTTTCAACTTTTTTTCCTTCTTTTTTTTTCCATTAAATTTTCTCATACATATAGCCTTTTAAAGATCTGATTAAATGCAATAGCTCACCAATCTTCCATTTCATAGAGACCAAAGCCAAACTTAACCCTTAGATGCACCCAAGCACATTTTTGTGTTTTTAGCTCTTAATTTACAGCATATATTATCCTTTTTTCAGGCATACTATAGATGATACATGTAAAATGGGCACACTGAAATCCATTCAAATCACTATTTTCATCTGTAATAATGCATATCTCCTCAACTTTCATATATCAGGCTGTGATAATCAAACCATAAATAATCCAGTTTACATTAAGTATAGTGGGAGAAAAATATCATTTAATGCCTTTTGAAGACCATAAAATGGAGTTGCATCATGACAAAAACTTGACAATTTAAGTGTTAAAAGTAGGCCTACTTTAAAATTTAATTAATGAATTAAAAAATGAACAAATCACCTATTTTTGATATGTATGATTAGTATACTGATGCTGGTTTAAAAGAAGGAAAAAGGTTTGGGGAAATAAATTGTATTTCTAGCTTCTTTTATGCACACATTTATGTGTCAAAGGGTCTTTAACATGAGTAATTTATGAAATTTAAAATTACAAAAAACAATAAATATATATATTGTTGCTGATAATCTTTCACATATATCAGTTTGCATGAAATACAATGAAAAGAAATTGTTTATTGTGTTTTTTCAAGCATAAAATGGAGTTGCATCACTTGTTTGTTTGTTTTTAATACATAACTGATATGTATGATTAGATGCTGGTTTAAAAATAAAAAAGTTTGAAACAATAAAATAAAATAAAAGTTTGTTTAACATTTTTATAGCTTGTTCTTGATAGGCATACATTTATGGGCAAAACTTTTCTGAAGGTGCATCTGAGGGTTAGACTCTACCTCCTCTGTAAACTGTCAATCACACATACCTGCACACGTGCAGATTTGCATGTATTATGTTTTTTTTATTATCAAGTTCATTCACTGTTTTATTCTCATACACACTGAATTAGGGCTCATCAGAGTGTACCTGAAGTCAGTCCTGTGTTTACATGCCTTTATTAAAGAAAAAAAAACAGAGGCTGCTGGCCCTTTAAAAGCTAAGATGGAGTCCTACAAGCTGCAGTTGCTGCTTTCCGTTTCCTCCCTGAATCTGAGATCACCGAGGCTTTCACACTGAGCCTGAGCTGCAATACAGAGGAGACACAGAGGCTTGACAGGAATGACGGGAATGTGATGCCCCTGCACAACAATCAGGTCGCTGTCACACATCTCTTTAACTAATTGCAATAAAAGAAAATCATGATCATGATAATAAAGCGCCTGTTTGTCAGGGTGCGCGCAGCTTTTCTTCACATGTTAAGCTGTCAGCTCTGCTTGTGTGCAGATCACCTCCAGGGACCAGGGCAAAGCCAATAAGGTGCACTTACTTTCTTGTTACGGGTCTCCGTGTGCATCTCGGTTGCCGGAGCGGTGAGGCGGCGGAGGGGTGGAGCGGCAGGAGCAGGAGGGGGTCGGCGGGGGGCTCTGGGTGTAGCAGTCTGAATAAGAGCTGTCAGGGACAGTGGAGGGCTTTTAGGGGGCAGTTTTCCACCTTTTACACTAAATTTTCCGGGATCCCTGCCTCTTCCAGTGTGCGCTTTTTTTCAGTTCATGTCCGCAGCGTCGAAGGCTCCCTGCGCCCCCCAGAAACACAAAAGGCGGCCAGTCTCTGGGTCTCTCCCTCTCTGTGTCGGCTTGTTGTTGCCGTGTGTTCAGGGCTGGGCTCTCTCTCTCTGCCGTTTCCTCCTCCGCCTCTCCCTGCTTGTGACCCCACCCTGCGTCCCCACCCCTCATCTGGCTGTCAGTCAGGAGCTGCGCAGCCCTGCAGAGGAGCGCAGCGCAGCGGCCGCCGACCCTCCGGCGGCTGCTGGGGGGACCGGCCGCGGACGCATGATGGGGGACCCGACTGGAGACCCTCCTGCAGATGCTGCATGGATCTTTTATTGTTTCAGATCAAGAGAAGCACCCATGTCACCTTAGTGACGTCAGCCAGTGGGCTAATTGAGGACACTTCTGGGAGGGTGGGGAGGCTTTTCAGCATCACTGACAAATATGAGAGAAATGAAGTAGTCAGCTCTGGTGACGTATGTGTTTATAACCACACCCTTACTAATAAAGGAAGGTGTGGTGCAGAATGGATTAGGTTTTTTTTTTTATGTATATACATCAGGGGCCAAATGATGCTTTTCTGTAGGAAACTACAGTGTTTTAATAACAGTGAGTTATTGCCTTACAAGTGACTGCTGACAGGTATCTGTTACAGCAGAACCTGGTTATGAAATACACACAAAAAATGGCCATTTGCAAGAGCTTTGCGTGATCATGGGCTCTGTCTTACGCAACAAAGAGAGGAATTTCCATAAGGTTTTTATTTTTTAATATACTTTTTTTTTTCATATAAGGTCATCATCTCCACAGGTGCAAATTCCAGCAATGTTATGCCCAAGTGCATGCATATCTATCTATCTATCTATCTATATATATATATATATATATATGCATATACATACACACACACACACACACACACACGCACACAGTGTGTGTAAGAGAGGTGGGACCATTAACTTCAGTAAATAACAAGAGAAGGACCATCAGGTCACATGAATTTATACAGAAAGCCTTTCAGGCCCATTTTTCCTCAAACCACACAGCACCCAATCAGCAACCCTTCTACTCTCAGGTTGAAGCTCATCCAGGGAGTATGTCCTGGCATCTGATTGGTCAGCTTTATTGCTTAATATAGCCTACAGTAAGTTTATCTGATGTGATACAAAGAAATTCATCCACGCACATTTGTCATGGATGTAAAATGTAACCACAGATGGAAAAAAAAAAAAAAGGCTGTTAATATGTTTATTTCTACTTTTAACATGGAGGTCAATGGAGATTTTCTCTGTTTTGGAGCCAGCACCACGTGGTCAGTGGAGGAACTGCAACAAAACGTGCTTCCTGAATGAGATTCAACCTGGAAGTGGATGGCTGGTGATTGGTCAAGACAGGCGTATCTGATTCAAGTCCAAATCCGAACCTTCAAATTTAACATCCTTCCAAGTCCTTTTAACAAGGGTGCAATTATCTCTTGTGGTTCAAGTGCAAGGTTTTCCATTTCAAAGTTACAAGTCACTGGTGTAAAAGTGTAAGTTGAGTTTCAAGTCTTTTTTACATTTTGTCAAGACAAGTCTGAGTTTTGTTTTGTTTTTTCAGTTTTCTAGGGACACAAAAACTGCAGAAAAGGTGGGTAAGAGCAATGTAGCATTTCAATCAAAAGGACTCCAAGAAGCTTTTGTGCAGTTGATTTGTTTCAACATTTTCTTTTTGCTGGAAAATTATGAAATTACCGAGGAATCTTGAGACTTGTGTTAAAAAGGTAGCACTCAACAAAAGTTGATGACTCTTTAGAGTTACTGAGTTAGTCAAAAGGAGAATCTGAGAGAAAGAAATGACACCAACGACAAGACAATCTAGGTTTGTGTCTAGATTTACTTAGACCAAGTAATTATACACCTCCCCATACTGAGTTGGTGCCAACTTTGAATGTTGGAATCCAGACTTTAGGGGACATTCCAGTTGAAGCTTACAACTTGGAACTAAGACATTCCAGCTAATAAATATAAACACAGTGTTTGCAACCTCTTGGAGTTATGTTGGGTGCAAAACTACTCTCGAGGTACCAAAGCTTAAGATAAGATAGCTGTTAAATTTGCATATTATGGCCTCATGAAGCAAATTTTCCACATCTTCGCGTGACAGGGAATGTGAGCTGTAAATAGACGGCTTAAAACATGTTATTAAAACAGGTTACTTTCACACTACTGATAATGTGCTGTTGCAAAAATAACCCTTTCCAACTGGTAAACAACACTGAACCGAGTCAAAATTTAAAATAAATGCATAAATAATAATTAATTAGTTTAATCATTTTCATATTTTTGTAGTTCTTCGTCAAATGTAATCATTTTATTTCATTATTGTTTTATTATTCCTCAGTGTCAGTGCTGAAAACAAAGATCATAGATTTGAGTTCGTGTCGGGATTAGACTACACTTCCCATAATTCCACACCGGAACTGGAATCAATAACGGGAAGCATGCGGAGGTAAACAAACATTTTTCTCCCTTATATTTTAGTAAAATCGAAGGATAGAGACGCGAATAAAACTCATTTGGTTTCAAAGTCGGCATGAACATCTAACATAAAGATTTCAAGTCGCTACGTTTCTTTTCATGTCGGTATTTCGGTCCGTTGTCATGGAGACAGTCGCCACCTTCAGAGCTAATGCTAGCTGCTTCTGATTATTATTATGTTTTAACTTTTATATTGTTATGAGCGACTTCTGTAAACTTGCAGTTTACCAAAGACCCATTACTTCACCTCTGATTCTAGATTATAGATAGGGTCTATGTCATAATAGATAGAAAATTTGTCATACATACATTCTTCCTTAAAGCAGGTGTATTCTATCTACACGAGTGTAACATCAACACATTAAAAAGTACCACCCTTCTTAACGTAAAAAATAAAAACTACTTACATGTATTTCACTGCAGGGGCAGTAACTTTAGCAGACAGGTCACAGTCTTGTTGAAATAAGATTATTTGGACATTTCGATGCAACTTCAAAAACACCAACCACACATCCAACAGCACTAAAGAAAAAGAGTCACTGTTTTAAATTGGGCCTTTTTCTAAACCAGGGGCGTCAAACTCAAGGCCTGTGAGCTAAATCCGGCCACCCACTTCATTTTATATGGTCTGTGAGAGCATTTAAAGACAATTATAAACTTCTAACTAGAATATTTCTGAGGAAACGTTTGATTCAGTACTGACATAAAAAAAAGTGGAATAACTGAGGTGAAGAGCAGCTGGTTTATGTCAGAAAACGATTTAGTAAATGTTTGAAAGTTTTTTTTAATCATTTTTGTAAAGATTTGCCCTTTTTTTATTACATTGCATTTTCTTTTTTACCTAATAATAAGAATAAATCATGATTTTAGGATGATTGAGATAATACAAATTTTGTAATTATACATCTTTAGTAACTTTGTGTCAAAATGTTGCAAAAGGTTTTTATTTTCCAACAAAAAGAATAAGTTAAGAATTTACAATAGAGATTGTCATTGGTTGTTTAAAAAAAAAACTAAAACAATTTAATTTATCATTTTACAGGAAAGAAAATTGTGATTTTAGCACAAAAGTCTCAATTTTATTTTTTGTTTTAAATTCATGCAATATTTTGTAAAATCTGAGATTTTATGAAAAAACTTGAATTGTTTACTATATTCATGTATGTGTGTGTGTGAGAGAGAGAAACAGAGAGAAAGAGAATATATGTATATATTTTTTACAACCAATTCCAGGAACTAGTGAGAAGTCTTAAACATAGCTGGGTGAGAAAATAAAGAATAACCGGCCCTTTTATCTTCACCATGGTAATGATGTGCCCTTTTAATGGTAACCATGGTCATAATGTGGCCCTTTAATGGTAACCATGATGATGATGTGGCCCTTATATCGGTAACCGTGCTAAAGTGGCCCAGAATAAAGTAAAGTTTAACACCTCCGGTCCCTTGTAGAGCAAATGCAGCAAGTTGTAAAACCGAGTTTAAGCTTAAGATCTAGGTCTGTGATGTCACAGTACCCTGCAGATTTGAACAGTTCATGAAATGACATGGTGTAAACTCTGAGTTTGTGGTTTTGTGTCATTTAATTCACATAAATATATGCTCTGGAGCATAGAACATGTTTTTATGTCCTCTTTAAGAGTTGATGCCGTTTTTAAAGCTTTTGTAAAACTGACATAACTCTGTAAAACCTTTGCTTTGTGACTTCCAATGTGCCTTTTTTTTTTTTTCTTCTTAAATCATGTTTACGTCGTTGGCATTTCTTAACCGACCTTTCTGCTTCTTAATGTTGTCAGAGTAAGCCGGCAAGCCTGCGAGGAGGGCCCGCTGCTGGAGGACCAAGAGACGGAGGGCCAGCGGCAGCTGCACAGGCTTTTACTGCAGCAGCTCCACACGGACGTCGACATTAATCGGTCAGAAACTGCCCCATACATATCTGCAGAGGATCGGTTTACCATAAAGCACGACCTGTCTGGTCACCATAAAACCAAATTCAAATCTTTCACAAATAAATCAACTGAGTGGATCGAACAGCAATGATTTGCAGTCCAGCTCGTTATGATTTATTACCTCATACAAAGCCAGCGTCCTGTGTTGCAGCACCTGTCCAGGCATGCACTGGGACCCGTAGAAGATATAACATTTCATGTAGCACAATAAGATGTCTTTAATCATCCAGTCAGAGAAAAAAAAAACACTCCTAAATGTTCTGTATTTATATTAAAGTCATCTTTTCCAAAAGGAAATTGTGTTTAATTTTAATTTGGTCTTGACTCTCCTCCTCTTTCATTATGTCTTATCTCTCTCTAGATACATTTCTGATTTGATCTGTTATGATAATAAATAATAACGCTCTTTAACCCTTTGATGCACCCAAGGATATTTTTGTGTTTTCAACTTTTAATTTAAAATTTAAAGCATATAACTGATAGTACATGCAAGGTTGTGCTTTTTTTGTAATGTATTTTGGGCTAAAAATACTAATGCTAATGATCCTACGCGCATAAATGTGCACATTGAAATTTATTCAAATGACTATTTTATGCCTCAGCCCTCAAATGAAGTGGAGAAATGAGAAGATGCATGTTTTATGTTTTTTTCTTAGAGCAGGATGAAAAAAAAAGTGATTTCAATGGATTTATATGAGCATAAAAATGTGTTGAAATGTCTTTAACACAAGTACTCGACATTGAGCAAAAATTAATAATGCATATAAATACATGTTGCTGCTGGTCCTTCACACACAAAACACGTTTTTAAGACCATCAAATGGAATTGCATCATGATAAAAACTTGGCAATTTAATGTGTTAAAATTTAGACAATTCATCAATATTTGGTTTATGTGATTAGGACTGAAGCTAGTTTAAAAATAAATTAATGAAGGTGCATCTAAGGGTTAACTAACGGAGATAAAAGCTGTTCTGAAGCGATGCTTTGCATAAAAATGTCGGTCATCCTCTTTGGTATGTCCCCTTTAGTGTCCCATAGATCAGCCTTCAGAACTTAATTACATTCAGGACAACACATTTCTCAACATTCAGACCACGTGACTGCATAGCTAAATGATTTTTTTTTTTTTTTTTGCAGCTGCTTTCACAGAGCTGTTACTGTTGATCTACTTCTTAAATCAACTTTGTTTTAAAGATGTGTAGCCAAGAGGCAGTGCTTCGCCCCAGCGGCGCGCTATCAGCCGTTCGGGGAGCAAGCGGAGGGCGTGAGAAGCCTCTCCCAGTTCCAGGCTCTGCAGGAGGGGGAGAAAGAGCTGGCCAGTCTGCGGGAGCTGGGCCTCACCGACGCTGAGATCCAACTGTGGCAGAGCAGAGATGATCCAGAGGCAGCGGAGAAGGTAAAACTCCTCGAGACAGAGAGCTGGAACGAAAAAAGAAAATATTTAGTCTGAGCAGGTGATGCTGCACCGATCCACCTGTCAATCTCGCGCTCCATTGTTCCCTCGCAGATTGACAAGACCCATACTTAAACTTGAGGCAGAACCTCACCCCCAACCTGACGATGAACTTCTACCCTTTTCTGACTGAGAACCATGACCTCAGACCTAGAGAGGTTTCCACCAACATGAGCATACACCAGAGCTGACACATCAGTTGCAAAAAGCAGAGATAAAATGCTGACACCACCGAACCAGAACTCTTCCTTCCCTTGGCTGCTCCTAGAAATTCTGTCCATAGAAGTTCTGAAGAGAATCGGTAACAAAGATCAGCCCTGACAGAGTCCAACTCACTGGAAACGAATCTGACTTACGACCAGAAATGTAGACCAAACTCTGGCACTGTTTGTACACGGATTGTGTAGCCCATAACAATGGACCTAGTACCCCATACTCCTGGACCCCCCACAGGACACCCTGAGGGACACGATCAAATGTTTTCTCCAAATCCACAAAACACATGTGGACTGGTTGGGTAAACTCGCATGATCATTTCAGGACCCTAGTGAGAGTGTAGAGCTGGTCCAGTGTTCCAGGACCAGGACAGAACCACATTGTTCCTCCTGAATCTGAGGTTCTACTATCAGGACCCTCATCTCCAGAACCTGCATAGACCTGACGTGGGAGGCTGAGGAGCTCAGGGGGGATCTCATCCACCTGCAGAGCCCTGAAACTGTGCAGCTTCTTAATTACCTCGGTGACCTCAGCTGCAGTAATGGACAAGTCCACCTCAGAGTCCCCAGACTCAGCTCCTCTATAGAAGACGTGTTGTGGGATTGAGAAGATCCTTGAAATATTCCTTCCACTGCCTGACAACCTCACCAGTTGAGGTCAACAGCACTGCTTTCCCCTCCTGAGCCACCTGACAGTTTGCCTGAATCTTCTCAAAACCAATTGAAAGTCTCTTTCTATGGCCTCACTAACCTCCTCACACACCCAAGTTTTTGCTTCAGAAACCGCCAATGCCGCAGCCCGCTTGGTCCATTGGTATATGTCAGCTGCTTCCAGAGTCCCAAAGGCTAACCAAGCTGGGTAGGACTCCTTTTTCAGCCTGATGGCATCTCTTCATCCCAGGTAGCCACCACCAGATTCCAGGATTGCACCAACAACCTTGCGGCCACCTCAGTAATGGAGGTGTGGAACATACCCCATTTAGACTCCAGATCCTCCAACTCTCTCAGGATGCAATTGAAGCTCTATTGGAGGTGTGCGTTGAAGATCAGGTTCCTCTGCCAGACATTCCCAGCAAACCCTCACTACATGCTTGGGTCTAGCAGGTCTGACCAGCATCCTCCATCTGATCCAACTCACCACCAGGTAGTGATGAGCTGACAGCTCAGCTCCCCTCTTGACCTGAGTACCCAGAACATACGACTGATCTCATGACACAACTATGAAGTTGATCATGGAATTGTGTCCCAGGGTGTCCTGGTGCCACATGCACTTATGGACATTCTTATGTCCGAACATATGGACAAAACGTGGCAAGCAGAGAAGTCCAACAACAGAACACCACTCAGGTTAACATCAGAGAGGATGTTCCTCCCAATCACGCTCCTCCTGGTACCACTGTTATTACCCACGTGAGCACTGAAGTCACCCAGCAGAATAAAAAAAGTCCCCACGAGGAGGACTTTCCAGCACCCCCCACTAGGGACTCCAAGAAGGCTGGGTACTCTGAACTATCATTCATAGACCCAGACGGCAGTCAGAACCCTCTCATCTAGTGGGGAAAACCCCAATGTACAGACTCCAAGCTGGGGGACTATAAGTAAACCCACTCCAGCCCTTCACCTCGAGCCCTGGACAGAATAAGATCCAGTCGCTATGTATTTGGGTGAGCCCAACTATATCTAGTTGGTACCTCTCAACCTAACGCACAAGCTCAGGCTCCTTCACCGGTAACATTCCATGTCTAGCCAGTTTCGTCAGTCAGGGGTCAGCACGCCAAGAACTGCGCTTTCAGCTGCTGCCGCCCAAAACACATCGCACTGGACCTGTACGGACTTTTCCCCAACTGTTGTCCTGTGTCAGTTTATAATTTTCAAGAAATCCTAATCCTTCTTCTCCACCTCACAGTCCCGTGGCGTGCGTGTGGCTCCAGATGCGAAGCAGGAGCGTCTGCAGATCATCAAAGACAAGATGGAAGCCAGGGAGAAGCTCCTAGCCCGCCCACAACGCTTCGCCGCCAGCCGCCCGCTGTCACGTCGGGAGATGGAGATCGAGCAGGCATTGTTTCAGGGGAACGACCGCCTCGGTTTCCTCACCGCGCTCTACCATCGAGGCACGTCAGCTGAGAGACATAGAGGGCGTGCAGAACTTTATTTATTCTGCAATGTCAAAACAAAGAGACGTCAGAGAGAAACAGAAGAAAGAGCAGAGTTCAGAAACAAGCAATAAAAATATCAAGAAACTTTTTTCAAAATTTTTCCAAAACTTTTTTAAACCAGAATCAGTCCTAATCATATATCAGATTGATGAATTTGAAAAGAATTAACCCTTAAATTGCCCTTAACAGTGACATTGAACAATAAGTTTTTGTCATAATGCAACTCCATTTTATGGTCTAAAAAACACAGTTACTTATTTTCTATATTCTTAATATAAACTGGATTAATTATGGTTTGATTATTGCAGCCTGATATATGTGCAAGATTAGCAACAACATATATATAAGCTTTATTCAAATTTTGCTCAAACACATTACGTTAAAGACCGTTCGACACATTTTTGTGCTCATAGGAATTCATTCAAATTACAATTTTTGTATAAAACGTGCATCTTCTCATTTCTGCATTTCATTTGAGGCCTGGAGCTTCAAGTTTGTGTTCGTTTGTGACGTCATTTTTACCATTCATAGTGATTTGAATAGATTTCAGTTTGCACATTTTTGAGTATTTTAGTCTAAAAATGAAAAATACATTGAAATAAATTAAGAACACTCAAAAATGCACAACCATGTATGTATCATCAATGATATGCCTGAAAAAAGAATAAAATGTGCTAGAAATTAAAAGCCAAAAACACATCAAAGAGTGAAATCTTACAAAGTCAGCTGAAGAAACTAAACCCTTGATCCTTGCTGAAAACAGAGACATAGAGTAGAAGGTGTAATCAGCTGGAAAAAAAGTAGTTTGTGTGAAACTCTTTATTGTTGCTTCCGTTCCAGATGAAGAAGGTCAGAAGAGCCTGCAGGAGCCGTCGTCCTCAGACCCGATGGATTCTGTCTACAGAGACGTTCTGGGCAGCGAGAAACGCGCTTCAGTTCAGGACTCTGATGGAGAATCAACGACGATATCACACACGTCGACATGCAGAGATGTGTCCGACCAAACCCCCAACAGCCAACCAGAAGACCCGCCTGGACATCAGTCAGAACTGCAGATGGACAGACCTGCTGCACCGATACAGATAAAGATGAGCCAGCCAATCGGAAGCCTGTGTGGATCGGCGGCGGGGTCAGCTGGACCGCTGACTGTGAAAGGGGAGATTGAAATGATCACAGATGAAGAAATCCTGAAGAACCGCGAACCTGAGGAAGGAATCCGGAGTATCCCCAGGTTCCGAAACTACCAGACGGGAAAACCCTCCAAGGTCTCAGCAGCTACATTTGACAGCCGACACTGATTACAGTCATCTTATTTACTTCAGAATTGATCTTTGTTGCCAAATCCAGTCCACTGTATATTCATTAACAGCAGATTAAATAGTATCACAATAAACATACTTGTGAGCTGAATAGTCACAAAAATACATTCAAAGTACATTAAAGTCCCTTTGCACGTAAATGTGCACGTGAAACAAAAAAATGCTATAAAATGTTATTAAAAAAAAAACATTTTAAAACCAGCATACTTTTAAATTACTCTTAACAATGACATTTAACAATATGCTGTCTTGATGCAAGTCCATTTTATGGGCTAAAAAAAATATACATAAATGATTTATTTTCTGTATATTTCACATAAAAATGACTTTTAAAGTTTTTTTTCATAGCAGGCTGACATTTGTGAGATCAACAGCAACATTTCTTTATATGCATTAATTGTTGCTCAATGTGAAATACTCACATTAAAGACCCTTCAGCACATTTTTGTGTCCATAGGAATTAAATTCAAATCACTTTTTGATCCTGCTCTTAAAAAAATGATAGAATGTGCATCTTCTCATTTCTGCACTTCTTTTGTTTGTTGTTATTTTTACCATTCATAGTGATTTGAATTGATTTCAATGTCCTTTTTTTGTGCATCGGGTCTTTAATGTCATTATTTTAGCCCATTTTGTTTATATTAGTCTCAGAAATTCACAACCTTGCATGTGTCATCAATAATATGCCTGGAAAAAGGATAAAATATGCAATAAATTAAAAAGCCAAAAAAGGGTTAAATACAGAATGCTGTTTGAAATCTGCAAATTCTGACAGATTAATATGAAATAAATCCTCCCACAGTAATTAAAGCCTTTGTGTAATCTGCAGGTTGTAACCCACTGACAAACAACTTGGACTTGATGATGATTGTTGTATTCCTGCATTTTGTTTTTAAACTCCAGCATGTGAAAAAAGGAGCAAGACCAGAAAATGATTTCCTTCTCTGAACTCCGTCCCTGCGAGGACGGTAAACGCAGCTCCGTTAATCATCAGTTTTGTCTCGTCGCAGGTTCTGTGCGTGAAGAACCTGAGCAGTCAGGCGTCGGTGGCCCAGCTGGTGGCGCTGTTCTCCAGGTTCGAGCAGACGGATGGACCCCCGGTTCTGTACCGGCTGCTGACAGGACGGATGAAGGGTCAGGCTTTCATCACTCTGCCAGGTGAGAAGCCTTTTCTAAACTCACCTGTGGACACTTAGTGATTCAGGTGCATTACTGCCTAAAGGTAACACCCCGACCTCAGAAAAATCACTGGGGACAGACGGGATTAGGCTCTTACACTGGGATGCAGTGATTTCCTTTCTCCAAACTCAACGCTTCTCATTTAAACCAAAAAGTTCTATTTTGGTCTCAACCGTCCACAACTTTTTTTTCGAGCAGCCTTCTGGCTTGTCCTCATGATCTTTAGCAAACTGCAGACGAGCAGCATCGTCAGCTCACACCTGATTATCATCCCACTGATTGAAAACACCCGACTCTAATTTCACCTTCAAATTAACCGCTAATCCTTGAGGTGCACATACCTTTGCACAGATATGTAATATTGGATCATTTTCCTCAATAAATAAATGACAGAGTATAATGTTTCTGTCCCATCTGTTCAACTTTATGTACTTTTAGGACTTGTGTCAAAATCTGATGTTTTTGTTTTTGTCCTTTTTATGCAAAAAATATCAAAAATCCTCAAGGCTTCACAAGCTTTCAAGCACCACTGTACGTAGCATTTTAGCATACACATAAGCATATATCTCTACATATATACACACCATTTATATGAAAGTCATTAATAATTTTACACTTAATTCTTTTTTTCTTTAAAAAGTACACTTTTTAAACTGATGACTTTAAACCAGAACTGTAACACCTCATGATTTCACTTTAACATTTTCAAAAATGAACTTCTCAAATTATAGTGAGCTCTCTTAATTTAAATAATTCCTTTATTTTAATATACATAACATCCCTCCATTTTAAAATGTTATTTTGAATAAATAAGTCCATGATATCTGATGTTATTAATTTCTCTTACGAATTAAATTACAATAAAACAGCTATTAACATCCTCCCAAATCTCCACTCAGTATGAAAAATAAAGCATAACCGAAGGAGAAATATATATATTATATGCAGTACATTTTTGCGTATTAAGTCTTTTGTTTTAAACACTATAGCAACAGCCACCTTCTGTTTAATAAATTAAATATAAGATTTTTCAACTAAGTTTATTATCTAAGCAGCAATAACTTGATGTCGTTCTTTCCTGTTATTGGTTTGGAGAGTCCTGGCTCTTCCAGAACTTCTATGGAAGAAATAAGGGGGTACTTAGTTTTGCCCGCACAGTGTTTCTTTTTTTTTTTCTTCACTTTTGTTAAATGAAATAAGTTCTATGTGTTTTTTACGTTGTCCTCGCCTCATCTTCGGACTATCATCAGAGGATTCTTATTGTTTTTACACACACATAATAAATAAGTATAGCTTATACTAACTATTGAATGTGACTGTTGGTATTTACGTACATGTTTTTTTGTTGTTTTTTTTTTGTTTTGTTTTTAGTGTCATGCCTTTGATGGCTTTCTGCTCAAAATCACCATACGTTCCTTCACACGTTTCACATCAGACACTTCTACTTTGGCAGATGCTGGAACGGCCCAGAATGCCTTGCAGTTGCTCCACGGGTACCGGTTGCTAGGGAAACCTTTGGTGGTCGAGTTTGGCCGTGAGCGACAGGAAGAGGAGAAACAGAAGGAACGGGAAGGACAGAAGGAGAAATAAAAAATAAAAGAAATAGAAAACAGAACAAACAGCAGGACATAAATAACAGACTGACTTGTGACTCGATATATTAAATATTTCTGGATTTTATAAATCTTTCTGTATATGGAGGTGCCATAATTGTTTATAGGCAGCACGGTGGCTTAGTGGTCAGCACTGTTGCCTCACAGCAAGAAGGTTCCTGGTTCAAGCCTCCACAGGGG
>JBAMYA010000006.1:14838793-14860021 GCA_037176975.1 Arrhamphus sclerolepis | reverse complement strand
GAGCGTTCAAAATATAGTCGGAGCGAGTTTTTATCCAAAGGCCGGAGCGATCGCTCTGTGCCGCTCCAGTTCGCTCCAGTTCGCTCCAGTTTGCTCCAGTTCGCTCCTATACCACATCACTAGCATGCATGGGACCCACCAGAGAGTAGAAATGAAGCGGATTTTTTTCCGCACCAGTCATGGAACAAACCTGCTACACATATGCAGGAATTGCTCCCTTTTTTAAAAAATTGAACAAACATGGAGCGATTTCACCGGAGCGGGCTGAAATTTTAGGTGAGCGAGGAACGAAATTGAGCGGACCGTTCCCATGTGACTTTGAGCGGATGAACGAACACCTACGTGAGTGCAAATTCTGAGCGCTCAGCTCCGTTCACGTGCTCTGGTCTGTCCTCATTGTTGTCCAGATTTTACCATTTTTGTCTAGATTTTGTCCAGATTTTACAATAAGTAAAAGTAAGTAATAAGTAAGTTTTGTAATAGTTACAAAACTCCAGATTTTTGTAAATATTTCTTTTTTTATATTGAAAAGAAAATTGATTTTGGAAGAAAAAGTGGAAATAATAGAAAAATGAGCAGTTTTACAACTGTCATAATTTTATATCAAATTGTTGCAAAGTTGATAACTAAACAAAAAATTGTAATTTTAAGTAAGTTTTGACGTTTATGACAGAACGAGCAAAAAATCTTGATCTTTTTAAAATGTGCAATTTTACCACAAAAGTTTCCTCTTTTTACAAAAAGAAAAAGTTTTTTTACTTATGATTTTACAAGGAAAAAAAAGTTTTTTTTACGCTAAAAGATGCAAATTTTGAGAAATTTGAGAATTTGGCAAAAATTCACTTCCTTATGATAAAAGATTTGATGTTGCGAGATTTGTCATTTTACAACAATTTTTTTAAACGCCTAAATTTGTTTTAAGTTTGTGATTTTACAAGAAAAAAAAAATCAGATTTTAATACAAAAGCCACAATGTTATGATGAGAGTTGTGAATTTGTCAGTTTTCATGAATTGCTATTGTGTAATTTATTATTTTCTGACAAAATTTGGTTTTTTTATTTATTTCAAAGAGAAAAGTCAGGAAAAAAAGCCTCAATTAAAAGTTGTGAATTTTGTGAGATTTGAGATGATGTGGCAAAAATTCATTTTCCTTCTTTAATTTTTATTTTATTTTACGATTAACAGGAAATCTGACAACATAGCTGGTGGAGAAAATAAAGAATAACCGTCCCTTTAATGGTAACCATGGTGATGATGTGGTCCAGGCTGAAAAAGAGTTATATGATAGCGCTAAGAGAGGGTCCCACTGAAGTGGAGGCGTGTTTTTGCTCTCTTTGAAGAGATTAATGAGCCTAACTCTCCGTAAACTGATTAGAAACTCGTTCAAACCGTCCAGGAGGCAGGATGGGACGACGGCATCGTAGCACCGCATCACTCAGGCATCACACGGCCAAGCTGACAGAAACCTTCTGAGATTAATGGTTGGTTTCCTGTTTGGCTTCAGCCGTCTCACAGAAGCACAAGTGAGTTCAGGGGTGGAAAATATCCCTAAAAATAGTTTCAGACTCCTGAAGAAAATAACACAGCTATGAAATCTATCTATACTTTTTGAATTAAATGTGACAAATGCGGTTTGAAGGTTTATGGTGCTGTTTGTAAATTTTCCAAACTCCGTTCTTACTGGAATGCAGTCGAGGAAACTGCTGGTAAATATGTGAACATGTGAATCAGAAGTGGATCTGTGAAATGAGTGTGTTCGAAGCATCATGTGTCAGACGTGTGTGTGTATATTGTTTATATGTGTGTGTGTGTGTTTTGAGGAAATGGGACGTGTCTTCAGGCTTTCTGTGTGTCCTACATGTGGACAGCATGTGTGAAAGACATTCAGCGGCTGTGTGGATTTAAGTTCATCCTCCACACAGGAAATCCTGAAAAAACACGGCGGTGAAAAGTGACGAGTTCACATTTGCAGAAGTAAAAAAAAAAATCCGTGAAGAAGAAATAAAAGATTAATGGAATTAGTAATTAGTACAATATTCAGGTTAAAATATCAGTTTTGAATCCATATTTGTGTGTTGTGGGCTTTTAATTTATTGCATATTTTATCCTTTCGTTTAGACATATTATTGATGATACATGCAAGGCTGTGCATTTTTGAATTTCCATATTGTTTAAAATGTATTTTTATTTTTTCTCTTGTAAACAACTACTAAAATACTCACGTTAAAGAGCCTACACACAAAAATGTGCACATTGAAATCCATTCAAATCACTATGAATGGTAAAAATGATGTCATCAAGAAATAAAACCCTCAGAACACGAACGTGAAATGAAGTGGAGAAAAGAGAAGATGCA
The DNA here is from genome assembly GCA_037176975.1 of Arrhamphus sclerolepis. Taxonomy (NCBI): domain Eukaryota; kingdom Metazoa; phylum Chordata; class Actinopteri; order Beloniformes; family Hemiramphidae; genus Arrhamphus; species Arrhamphus sclerolepis. Next base: position 14,857,664 of record JBAMYA010000006.1, on the reverse strand, counting down.
TGTTTTATACTTAATAGTGATTTAAACGCATTCCTATGAACACGGAAATGTGTGTTTAACGTGAGTATTTGACATTAATCAAAAAATAATAATACATATAAATAAATGTTTCTGCTAATATTTCACATATATCCTGTTTACATGAGAAAACAAATCATTTATTTGTATTTTTTAAGACCATAAAATGGAGTTGCATCATGACAAAAAACTGGCAATCGTCAATTTGTACATCTGTGATTAGGACTGATGCTGAAAAACATCTTTTTGAAAAAAAGTTTTTTGTAATTCTTTTTTTTTTAATTTGGTTTTTCTTTTTTTTTTCTCTGCACAAACAATAATATCGGTCAGGATACAGAAAAAAGGTTTTTAATAACATTTTTATAGCTTGTTTGAATTACGCAGACAACTAAAACATTAAAAAACAAACAAACTAAAGTAATTAAAAACAACTAATAGTTTCCTACAAAGATTTAGCTGGTTTTTCCTTTGGATTTGACCTTGAATTTCAGGTTGTACCAACAGACGAAGAAGAAACTTTTCTCTGGTTGCCTACTGTCACCAAAATATACGAGTTTAAAATGTCGTGCAGACGATTAGGATCATTAAAAATCCATTGATCCAAGCTGTTATTAGAAATTCAGCTCTCTTTGTTGTTTTGGACTGAGGCTCCTGGAAGCTCCGCCCTGTTGTGATGCGTCTGGTACGTTGTGTACCGATGGAAATGGCTGTGAATGGGGGGGTAGCAGACCTCTGTATGGCTGCATTAAAGCAAAGTACAATTAAGTTTTTATTTTAAAAAAACAAAGTTCTTTTGGGACCAAAAGTTAAAATTATACACAATAAGCAGTTTAAACACTGTTGTAATTTTAATGTTGCAAAAACTTGATGTCTTCCAAGAAAAAATAGATTAAATTAAATAGCACAATAAAAAGTCCCGTTTGAAGAAAAACATGTCTTGATCTTTCACAATTTGCAATTTTATGACAAAATTTTATTTATTTATTTACGAAAGGAAAGTTTTTCATTTTTAAAATTATTATTATTTAAATAATGAATTATTATTGAAGTTATTTTAGTGGTTTTCTAACAGAAGTCTCAATTTTATGTGATGTTTGTGAAATTTGCTATTTAATAACAAAATTCACTTTGTTTTTTAACAAATTGACAGTTTTCTGGAATTTGTGATTGTACAAGAAACGTTTGTGATTTTATGATTGAGGTTCAAAAACCAGAGTCTCAATTTTTGTAAACTTTGAGGTTTTATGACAAGAATGTAATTATTTTTAAAATAAAAAAACAAGATGCGAAATTCACCATTTCCACACAAAATTTCCTTCTTTACAAAAAAAGTGACAATTTAAAAAAAAAAATTGTGATATTACTAGAAGAAAATGTGATTTTAATACAAAAGTATAAAGGTTAGAATTTTATGTTAAAAGTAAAAAAAAAAAAAAAAAGTGATACTATGAAATTCTCCACTTTACACCAAAATTTGTTTGTTTTTTTTCCAAACCCAAAAAAATCAGGGTTTTTTTCTATTTGCGATTATTCAAGGAAAATTTGTGCCTCAGTTTTATGATAAAAGCTGCAAATTCAGTTTAGTTTTTTGAAAGAATATTAAGTCACAAGCAGAAAATCTGACACCAGAAGCGGTTGAGAAAATAATAATCACCACCTCTTTACCCATGACGATGATGTGGCCCTTTAACGGTAACCATGACGATGATGTGACCCAGGATGAAGTAGTTCTGCACCTCTGATCTAGACACTACTCTTATGTTTTAGAAAATACCCTAAACTGTCAGTTTACATTGTCTCTGTTTATGTCCTCAAATGTTAATAGCAGAATGATTGTGAGTCACAGAAACCAGAATGGTTTATCAAATAAAAACAAACAAACAAACAAGAATGATCATTTATTTTGTTCATCTTCCAGTGTCTGGAAGAGCGATACGTCCACCAGAACCTGCTGAATATTTGGGCCAGCTGACAAACGGAGCACATTTTTGGCGAGCTAGTTCTGGCATATGTGGAGCAGTCTGGAAAGAAGTTTAGAGAGTTTGGCCAACAGACTCCAGCACAGCGAGTGAGCTGGCAGAGACGCTCACCGCCGACAGCAGAGGTGGCGAGAATGGGTCCATTGTTTGGCCATTTTCACCACCATGTTTGAGGTGTTTATGTAAAAAAAAAAAAAAAAAGCCCAAAAGATGCTTTATGAGTATATAAAGAGTCCATTGTAGTATAATCTTTCCTGCAAAAAGATTCTTCTACAGTGTTGTGCTTTTAACTTTTATCATAAAACATTTGCACTAAAATCTCAAATTTCTCCCGTATAATGGCAAATTTAAGAAAGAACTACTTTTTCCGTAAAAAGGAATATTTTTGTTACATGGGGAATTTTCTAAAATTCCATGTTTTGTTTTTTTTTAAATAATAAAGCTGAATTTTTGTCCTAAAATCACAAATTTCATGAAATTCATGACTTTTATCACAGAATTTAGGTTTTTATTCTAAACTTACATTTTTTCCTTGTATAACCACAAATTAAAAAAAAAAAAAAACACAATAAATAAGAAGCTAATTGTGTTGTAAAATGGTGAATTTCGCATCTTTTTTTGCAAAAAAAAAGTTCCTTTTCATCTGTGTTTGTTATATCCACAATTGAGACTCACACTGACCTCACTCAACTCTTATATTTAATTATTATTCTAATTATTTGTCACGATTGGTCTTTAAACATGCTACATTCCCAAGTAAAGACTGTTGTCTTAAAATTGAAATGTTGCCTAGTTTTTTATGTTTGATTAAATCCTTTATTTTTGCACCTCAGCTAACCTTTAACCCAACATCACTTGAAGTAAAGAATAAAAGATTTCTTATTGATACGTAACATTCTTTCATCCAAGATTTTTTTTTTGTCGATATATGTCAGTCAACACCACAAAAGTAAGATGTAAATTAAACTAAATCTAACCGATTTTCAAAACTAAAAGTAAAACTAAAAGAATCTTACTAAAACTAAACCGATATAATCAATGCGGTTATTGGTAACTACAGTTTGGTTCAGAATTTCGTGAGGACGACTAATAATATAAGAACCGGAGGTGATAACGCTGCCTTTAATCGTCTCTGTGTTCGTTTTATTGCTGAAACTGACTTCATGGTGCTTCGTTTTCAGGTCGGAGGCTCAAAAATGGGAGTCATTCGTTATATGGGAGAAACAGACTTCGCCAAGGGTGAATGGTGTGGGGTCGAGCTGGACGAGCCCCTGGGGAAGAACGATGGTGCAGTAGCCGGCACAAGGTATGTAGTGACTCACAAATACACACTGTACGCCACACGTGTCAAACTTGAGGCCCGCGGGCCACATCCGGCCCGCCTCTTCATTTTACCAGGAACGATCTGGACAATCTGGAATAACTGAGGTCAAACAGTCATGATTGAACAAATCTTTAAAAACAAAAGAAACAGTTTAGTACAAATTGCAATGTTGCAAAAAGCTGATCTTTTCCATCAAAAACAAAACTGAAGATTCAAAAAACTTCACTGTCATTGAACTGGTGTCCTGGCACAGCTAAATTATTTCCAGTACAGCCCGTCCAAGAGAAGAAAGACGTAACACAAGGGTAGACAGGAGCGGGCAACTGAGGCAGCAGCCAAAGGTTAGCGCACCTTTTTCTTAGATAAGAAAGGGATAACATGGAAGAGGAGAAAAAAAGGCATGTCCCAAACTAGCACACTATGCAAAATACTCAGACAATTTACAACATACTGAAACTCGAGAGACTTGCACATGTGGGAGGGGGGAGGTTGAAGGGAGGGTGGTTTCCCAGCACAGACAGACTAGTGGGTGCTCGCTGCCTCATGGGCGCAACACATCCAACCCAGGGATGGAGGGGGGGGGGGGGGGGGGAGTGAGTCAAGGGGGAAGGTGCAATGTAATAATTGTGTATTTGTATGTGTACGCCTTTGAACTGTATCCCAGTTCAGTCTCCACCATTGTCTCTGCCGTGGAATGACCTGGGGAGAGCTCTGGTCCAGGGTAGATTTTTAGGAGTCATGGGTAGTGGGAAGGAGGTGATGAAGAGCATCTGTCTGCAAAACATCCAGGAGACGTTGAGATAGCTAGCCTTCCAAGGTCGGCGTCAGGGGAGCCAGTTCTGATAACAGCAAATGTTTGGGTTCAGTCCGGCTCCAGTAATTTTCCATCTGCCTTAAAGTCTGTCTGGTCATCTCTTGGCGAACTTCCAAACAGCCGAATTTGTAGTCAGTTCTTGCCGAGCTGAGCTGACAGCTTGTTACTGTTGACATCCATCCTATGAAGAAGCTCAGGACAACCAGCCTGCGATTTCGGTCAAGAATCGCATCCAGTTTGCGATGTTGCTCACTCAACGCTGTGCTGTCAACGAGTGATGACAGCAACAACATGTTCCCTCGCTCAGACTGGGCAGCTTCACAATGGCCAAAATCATACATCAGGAAACTGCCAGCCTCAAACAGCAGAAACTCTATTGTCATGAAACTAATTGGGATCTTCCACATCTTCGGTGGAAACCATTGATAGGCACACAAACTTCCACTTCTGCCAGGAGTCCATCGTGTATCCAGCAGGAAACCTTCCATCAGGGAACGTGAGCTCTGCGTTGGCTTCTCATCGAGAAAATTTGGTCAATTGTGTTGAGAGACCTGCTGACCAGACCCATGGTTGGAAATGCAGAGGGCAAGCAGAGAGAATCCAGTATGGATGGACAGAGCAGCAGCAGGTGGGAGGGAGAAGAAAAGCTCACGCCTTCATCGAGAGCTTGGAAGAAGAAAAAATGGAGAAAAAAGTGGAGAACTTTCAAACTTCACAAATTTACCACAAATTTTTTTTTTTTTAAATGTGTGATGTTAGAAGGAAAAGAATTGGGATTTTTGGCAAAATTAACCTTTTATAAAAAAAAAAAAATGTGATTGTAGGACAAAAAAATTTAAATTGTATAAAATGTTGCAAAAAGTTGATATTTTCCAACAAAAATTTATTTTAAGTAATTTTAAGTTAAAAAAAATATCTGTCAGAATTTGCAATTTCTTTTTCCATAAAAAAGTGAACTTTTTTTTTTTTAATTTGTAATTTTAGGAAAAAAGAAATTGTGATTTTTGTACAGAAGTCTTAATCTTATGTATGATAAGGGTAGGAATTGTTGTGAAAATTATTTATTTTTTTGAATAAAAAAGACATGATATCACAAAATTCGCTGTTTTACAACAAAATTAGTTTTTTTGCCAAAATATTGCAGATATATTAATATATATATATTTGAAAAAAGTTGATATTTGCAAAAAAAAATGTCATTTTAAGTTAAAAAGTCACAATTTTATTACATTTTTGATTCTACGAAGAAAATCTTGATCTTTCAGAATTTTCAATTTTACATTAAAAAAACAGCTTTTTAAAAAAAGAAAAATAATGTAACTTTAGAGGTAAAAATTGTGATTTTGTACAAAAGTCTTAATATTATGAAATGTTTCGCAATTTTTGTGAAATCTGAGATTTTTTTGACAAAAATCCTTTTTTTTTAAATGTTACAACCGAGTCCAGGAACTAGCGGGTTGAGAAAGAAAAGAACAACCAGCCCTTTAACAGTAACCATGGTGATGATGTGGCCCTTCAACAGTGACCATGGTGACATTGTGGCCCTGTAACTGTAACCATGGTGATGACGTGGTCCAGGATGACACCCCTGGTCTACAGACTTCCAGCCCCTGAATTCTTCAGCTCGTTTTCTCCTAAAAGGAAATAGAGGGGAAGGATGTAGATCCATCTGTTCGGCTGTTTGTTCCATTTACTGACCTCTGAAATGATCTGCAGCATTTGTTGAACATTTGAACATCCCTAATATTGATTACATTTGTCCTTTTCATGACTTGATGTTTAGATATCGCAGACCTTTGCGTGAGTCCAGCATGCATTTGTTGTCATCCTGTAAAAAGGAGGAGGAGTGTGTTAAAGATAGGCAGCTCTGCAAAAACTGATTTCTGAGAAAGTTTTTTTTTTTTAAAAAAAAAGGAAAGAAAGAAGAAAAAAAGGAAAAAAATATTTTAAAACATACATCTCATTTCAAGAATTCTAACCAAGCAATTTTTTACCTCACAGGCAGATTTTGCTTCATATAAGAGATTAGATTTAGGAATATTGGATATATTTTTCTTAAATCTAGTCAATTTGTCTTATATTAAGCAAAACAAAATCTGCTTGCTAGAATTCTTAGAATAAGATATATGTGTTTAAAATGAAACCATGTTTCTTGAAACAAGGTTTTCTTTTTTTTTAAGAAAAAAACTTTCTTAGAAATCAGTTTTTGCAGCGAGGAAAGAGCAGAGTTTGACAAACGGCTGCCCGACTGCCGGGGCGTCCTACCTTATGGTGGCTGCCCAACGGGACAAAAAACTATTACTGATGGGGCTTTTTTTTTTTGGTTTTTTTTTCCGTCTTTTTTCAAATTTTTGTCGATTTTTAACAAAATATGTCCATCGGACATGAGTTGCGTTGTTTGTTGGGGGCGCCATGTTGGGAATGAAAATCGGCCTTCTGCGCAGGCTGATGCGTGTGTTCGTTTTCACTTCCAATTCGTCTCCGTGATGCGCTGCTCTGACAGGTCAGTGTCTTCAAGGGCAAAATCACAAATACGTACAACTTCTTTAAAACGGGGGCAAATCAACTGAAGATAATGCCGAAAGCAAGGAGACAAAAAGAAAAGAATGAAAACGCACATAAAAATCACAAACTTGAAAAATGTGTGTGACTTTTATGTAAAAAAAAAAAAAAAAAGCAAATTTTGTTGAAAAATGTAAAAGTTTTTTTAAAATAACCAAGATTTTTTTTTTTTATCACAGAATCACAAATGCGAAAAAGTTATAACTGTTAAACTTAAAATGATTTTATTTGGTTTTTTATCAACCCTTAGCAACAGTTTAACATAAATGCCATAAAATGTAAAATTTTGTATAATTTCACAGCTTTTCAAAACAAGAAAATGTAAAATTTCACAAAAAAATCTCTGACAAAACTGATCAATTTTAATTGAATTAGTAAAATCTTTTTCAATCGTTTACTAATTTGGATGCAAACGATGGATTTAAGTGAAAACTGAAAACTATGTCCATCACTGGGTAGAGACTTGAAAGCAGCACCTTTAAGGATAATTAAAAACATAAAAAAGTCATATCAGCAGGTCATTATGTTATAATAAAGGTAACGTCTTGTTTCTCGCCTCCTTCTTCGCAGATACTTCCAGTGTCTTCCCAAGTTCGGCCTCTTCGCTCCGATCCACAAGGTGATCCGCATCGGCTTCCCCTCCACCAGCCCGGCCAAGGCAAAGAAGAGCAAGAGGGTGGCCATGGGGGTGTCCTCTCTGGCCCACAGCCCCAGCAGCTCCTCCATCAGTTCAGTCAGCTCGGTGGCCTCATCTGTGGGTGGACGACCGAGCCGAGCTGGACTCGTAAGATGGCTGCAATGTGCTTCAGAGTGAAAGCGCTGGTGTCAAACTCGAGGCCCGCGGGCCAAATCCGGTTCGCTACATCATCTTATCTGGTCCCTGAGAGCGTTTAAAGACAGTCATAAACCTCTAAGTAGAAGATTTCTGAGTAAATGTTTGATTCAGTTCTGACATCAAACAGTGGACGAACTGGAGAGCAGCTGGTTTATGTCAGAAAGTCAGGATTTAGTAAACGATTCACTATTATATTTAAATTTACTTTTTTATAACAATAATTTGTGATTTTAGGATAAAAGGTTTAAATTATACAAAATTGGCAATTTTACATTGTAAAAAACATATTTTCCAACAAAAAAAATTTAATTTTCAGTTTAAAAAAGTTAGAATTATATATATATTTTTATATATAATTTTGTGGCTTTTTTATTTTTTTATTTTTTATTTTTTTTTACAAAATTCAGAAAAGTCAGATATCTAAATTTGTCATTTTAGAAGGAAAGGGTTATTTTTAAATTGTGATTTTAGTGCAAAAATCTCAATTTAATAATAATGGTCAGATTTTTTGTGAAATGTCATGATTTGAATTAAAAAAAGAAGATATGATATTGCAAAATTCTCCATTTTCAAACAAATTTTTTTAATGAAAAAAGTCTGAAATTTGCAATTATACAAGATAATCTTGCCCCTTTAAAAAAAACAAAAAACACTATTTTACAACAAAATTTGCTTTATTATGGAAAAGCCTTAATGAATGTGGTAACTATGGTGATAATGTGGTCCTTTAACGATAACTATGGTGACGATGTGGCCCTTTAATGGCAGCCATGTTGATGATGTGGCCCTTCAGAGATAACCATAGTGATGATGTGGCCCTTTAGTGGTAACCATGGTGATGATGTGACCCTTTAACAGTAACTGTGTTGATGGTGTGGCCCAGTATGAAGTAGAGTTGACATCACTGGTTTAAAGGAATTATTTGACCGTATGTGGGATTTGTTTGACTCGCTCTCGTGCAGAAGTTCAGATGAGCAGGATAGAACTCTCGGGTGTGAAGTGAAGGGTGGAGCTATCATTTCTCTGCATGCCAGCTGAACATAACCGAGCATATTTATCGTCCAGACGGGACGGCATTGTCTGATTCCTTTACAGTGATTATGTAAATATTTCTAGGTGGCAGGAATGCAGAAAAAAACACTTTATAAAATACGTTTAACTTAAACATTCAGTTATGAAACAGCTGCGCCTTTAAGAATAAGATCCTGGACCAGGCTTGGCAGCAGAAGTGAAGTGAGCGGGACAACGGGGTATCTCATTGATTTTAGCTTCTGGTTACAGGCCAGCGCTCCCTTTTACTTTCACTAATTGCTGGCAGCAGCGTCAGACAGCACTGAAAGCAACCTTTGTGAATCGTCTTACTGATTGAAGCACACTGAAAATTCCTGATGTGCACAACAAGTTTGGTCTGTCACAGTTTATTTTTTGTTGATTGAACTTAGAATAGAAAGAAACACATAACAGTGCAGCCAAAAATAAATGAATAAATAAAAACTAAAAATTGGCCTCGGGTAACCAGCATGTCTTCAAAAGGTGTAAATTTGCAACAGCTTTTGTTTTTTTATTGCATTTTCATTATGTATAAGAAAAGGAAATCTCTGTTTTATGAATCTGGCTTTCATTTCACTGGTGTTTTTAACATAAAAGCACAGTTTTCTTCATCATCCTGTTTGAATTAGAGATTGAAAAGAAGAGATTGTGTTGGCTTTGCCTGGAATCTTTTCAGAGAGCACCCCCTGGTGGTCAGATAGTATATTACAACTCCAGCATTGATGACCTTGATGGTGCAAATGTTTCTCAAGTAATCAAGTTGAGGCTAAGAAAACTTAAAGAGCTGAGAAATATTATATGTAATATATAATTTCACACGTCATCACCATGGTTACTGTTAAAGGGCCACAACATCACCATGGTTACCAGGCAGGTTATTCTTTATTATCTGAAGCAGCTGTGTTGTCACAAAAGAAAAAAAGAGAATTTTTGTCACAAAATCGTTGTAAAATGTTAAATTTTGCAATATCATCTTTTGTCAAAATTTGTGATTTATTAATATAGATAATAATATATGTAGCAAATTTGAAAATATTTTGACCTCTTTTAAAAAAAAAAAAAAAAAAGCTAATTTTAATTAAAAAAACAACTTTAATAATCCTCAAAGGGAAATTCAGTGAAATGGTGAATTTTGCAAGACTGAGACTTTAACAACAACAAAGACTTTTTATAGTCCCTAAATTTACAAATTCTGAAAGATCAAGACATTTTATCGTACAATCACCAATATCACAAAATTGCGACTTTTAAACATTTGCAACATTTTGACACAAAATTACAACAGTTGTAAAATGGAAAATTTTGTATAATTGCAACTGCCAAAAATCCCTTTTGAAAATTAAAAATGTTCATGTTACAAAATTGGACAAAAATGATCAAGTTTCAGTGGTAAAATCTTTTACTAAATCCCAACTTTCTGACATAAACCAGCTGCTCTCCACCTCAGTTATTCCACTTTTTTTTATCTCAGAACTGAATCAAACGCTTCCTCAGAAATGTTCTAGTTAGAAGTTTATATTGGTCTTTAAACGGCCTCACAAACCAGATAAGATGAAGTGGTGGGTTGGATGTGGCCTGTGGGCCTTGAGTTTACACCAGTGGTTTAAATCTTAAAACATAAATGTTTGTATTGAAACACCTGCAGACTGCAGCGTCCGTTCCTCACGTTTTCTCATGTTCTCCCCCGAAGCTGACGGAGACGTCATCACGCTACGCCCGTAAGATCTCGGGCACCACGGCGCTGCAGGAAGCCCTGAAGGAGAAGCAGCAGCACATCGAGCAGCTTCTGGCAGAGAGGGACCTGGAGCGGGCCGAGGTCGCCAAGGCAACCAGCCACATCTGCGAGGTGGAGAAGGAGCTGAGCGTCCTGAAGGCGCAGCACGTGCAGGTACAGGAATGGATTTAAATTCTCCTAGCGTCTGTCTCACAAACGAAGGAGTGTCGTTCTACCGCTGCTCTGTTTTTTTTTTTCCTTTTCAGTACGTCACAGAGAACGAGAGCGCGCTCCAGCAGGTCAAAGCCATGCTGGCGAGCACGCAGAAAGACAAACTGGAACTGGCCAATCAGCTTGAAGAGGAGAAGAGGTGACGACACACTGACATCACATGCCGTCATGGTTCTGAAGATGGTCCTGATTGTGTCTTCAGAGCTTCTGCTCAACATCATCTTACTTTCCAGGAGAAAACTAAAAGAAATATTTTTTAACCACTCTCTGCATGTATAATGGCTAGTACCAAAACCTGGCAAGAACTCTTAATGGTTAGATATATGCAATTTAACCTTGCTGAATAAATGAAAAAAAAAAAGTACTTTTAAATTGTTTTTAACTGCACTAGTAGTTTGAATTAGCTGGTTTTCTGGATTAATTTGCCATCAAAAGCAATCTGGTCAATTTAAATCACAATAACAGACAAACACAATGTGCTTAATCTGATAACACACTTATGATTTTACTGCATCTTAAACATTCACAGTTCTGGTGGAAAAACTGGTACCACTTTACCATAAGGTGGAGAAAATGTTGCTTAATTACTACATAATTATGAGAAATCAAACCACTACTGAACTTAATGGTTGAGTACCATTAACCATTAAGTGGTAGAGTAGGTTTTAAGGAAAGTAATAATTAGTGATGGTCAAGTCATCGATACGAAATCAATCAAGGAACTAACTCTTCCTCGTTTGTTTCCTGATAATTAATCAGCAATTAAGCAGCATTTTGTGTAGCTTGTTGTCATGTGTGACAGAAAAACTACTTTGCTTTAGCTGCCTCTGACAATAATCCAGGATCAATAACGATAGCAACAGGAAGTGATATGATTTTTAAACACGTTTTAATTATTATTATTCTGACGGTGCTTGTTCATTTGATGGCATGGAATTAATAAAAAAAAATAAAAGCTTATTTACCAAAAAAAAAAACAACTTTAGGTTGAGAATTTAAAAATGAGACAAGAATGTCAAAGACACTTCTTTTTCTTGATTTTATTTGTTTTTGTTTCAACGCACGCGACTACGACAACAGTAACTTCCTGCGGGTCATGACAGCGCAGAAGAAAGTCATGATTAAGAAAAACGTTTGAAAAAGATTTTACAAGAAAAAGTTGTGATTTTTGTCAAAAAAAATAAATAAAAAGATTTTTGCAAAATGTGCTTTTAAAAAAAACAAAAAAAAAAACGATTTTAGGACAAAAAGTTGAAATTATACGACTTAAAACTCTACGTCAAAATGTTAATGATATTTTCCCCAAAAAAATCATTTTTGTCTTGGTTGTTGAAAGGAAGAAAAGTCTTGATCTTGCTTTTTTTTTCAAATTAACACTTTTTAAAATTTATTTAACGGGGGGAAATGTGATTTTACCACAAAAGTCAAAATTTTATAACTTACCTTTTCTCATTCAATTTTTGTAAACATTTGTGAAATGACAAAATGTCACTTTTTTATTTAAAAAAAAATGATCTGATATTGCGAAATTCGCTACTTTTTTCAAAGCAAAATAGTCTCTTTTTTTTTTTTTTAAATTTGTGATTATACAAGAAAAATTCTGTGACAAAAGTAGCAAATGGAGCTTCTTGGTGGTTCAGTGGTTGTAGCAAGTGACCCATGTACAGAGGTCACAGTCCTCCTGCAACGGTTGCAGGTTCAACTCCTGACCTGTGAGCCTTTGCTGCATGTCTTCTCCATCTCGCTTTGCCCTATTTCCAGTCTGTATGCTGTCAATAAAAAGCCACTAGAGCCAAAAAAAAAAACCCCAAATAAAACTAAAACAAGAACAAATGTAGCAAATCTTGTGAAAGTTGAGATTATGGGACCAGCCAGAAATCTTCAACATAACTGGTTCAGAAAGTAAAGAACAACCGGCCCTTTAACAGTAACAATGTTGACTATGTCCCCCTTGTAATGGTAACCACAGTTATGATGTGGCCCTTTAGCAGTAACCATGGTGATGATGCTGTGGCCCTGTAACAGCAACCATGGTGACAAAGTGGCCCTTTTAACAGTAACCATGGTAATGACGCGGCCTTTAACAGTAACCACGGTGATGATGTGGCCCAGAATGAAATCCAGTTTGACACCCCTGCATTAGCACGTTAGCAGCAACCTGCTAATGACGCCCTGATGCTGCCTTTAGGTCCTAATATACTCTCAGATTTATTTTCGTTGTAGCCACGATTCAACATGTGTTCAATCACACAATGTAACATGTTGAAAATTAATTATCTGGCAATTTCACATCGAGAAATGTGACTTGAAATAATCTGATAAGACTAAAAATCGCAGTGTGAATCCAGCATTATGGTCATTGATTTCCTTGTTGCTTGTTGTCGACTCAGACTTTATCTTTTAATAATTAATTATTAATTGATGGCCTGGAAATGCTCTGCAAGCCCAAATAATAATAATGCTCCTACCGTTGTACTTTAGCAGTTGGAATGATGTTTATGTGCCTCACTTACCTGTTGTCTCACCTGATGTTTTTCCAGGAAAGTGGAGGACCTCCAGTTCAGAGTAGAAGAGGAGTCCATCACCAAAGGAGATCTGGAGGTATTCATCAGCGCTGTTAATGTCTGTATCATCTATAAAAACCTGAGTGTTTTATCATGTAAATGTTCTTCTGCATCACAGGTTCATGTCTTAGTCGGCTGTTAATCATGTCAGAGTCAAAATCGAGACAAAAAAGAAGGATGGAGGTGATGATGTGCTGATCTGAATGAAAGCTTAGGTTTCACTGAAGCTAAAATGCCTCGTCCATCCAAGCCTCCTTCAGACAAGAGTAAATATGATTGCAGTGATCAGTAAAACGCGATCCAGTGTTGCCACAGTAACGATCTGTCATTAGGTTCCGACAGCGTGTGGACGACGTGTTTATACAAGAAAATGGAAAGTCACCGTTAACAGAGTCTCACGCTCTGCGTGCACTTGATAGGAAAGATAAACGCTGAACCTCCAGGAGGAAACTGTCAAAAGTCTTAAACCAACAATATTCTGTTTCTAAACATTATCTAACGCTCTCAGCCACAACCTCATGTGTTAGAAGTTAGAAGCAGAAATCTTAAAATACTTGTCAGATACAGTTTTCATTTTCTTAACAGCCACTTGCTTCAGTAAATGTTCCTACAACAGGAGGAAAAAAATCTAAATCACCACATTTGTGGTACAAAATATGACCTTATGTGGCTTTTGCGAAGTGCTTTTGTTCCATTTTACACCACAAATGAGATAGATGCTCACATTAGGCTTGTTGATTAGAGGAAAATTGATCAAGTCATCAATTTTATTCGTTTCATGAAGCCAGACACATAAATAACTCATGGCATTTTCATTTCTATGACTTTTTAATGAATTAACAATATTTCCCACTGTTGACATGTTTTATTTAAATATTGATGTTCTCACATCACTGAAGCAGTAAGTCAATGTTTCAAATATTAAACGGCTAAGAACTGCATGTCTGGCTTTTAAAAAGTGCAGCTCATCCACCCATCCATCACTGATCTTCAGAGCCGTCCTTCCCTTTCAGCCTCTCTCTTTTTTTGTTTTCCTCTTCTCTGTTTCTTTCTTTGTCTCTTCCTGTAGACTCAGACGAAACTGGAGCATGCCCATAAACGCCAGCTCGAGAGGAGCTTGCTCCTCGAAAAGTCGAGAGCAGAGATGCTCCAGAGAGAGTTAGAGAGGCGGAGGGTAAAAAAAAAAAAAAAGAAAAAAGCATGAGCCCGTTTGCCTGGTTCTGGTTCTGCCTGTCTTTGGTGCAAAAAGTTCAAAATAGATCCATAAATATAGAATAACACACAGCATTTCAACTGCAGATCCTCCTTCATGTCAGGTTGCAGCAAAATAAATTTCACATCAGAGCACAGGTGTCAAACTGGAGGCCTGCGGGCCACATCCGGCACGCCACTTCACTTCTTTGAATCAGTACTCACAGTAATAACTGATAACTGAAAGTAATAACTAAGAATAAAGATTAAAAGATTAAAAGGTGATCATTTCTGTCAAAAGTTTTCTTATAACAAAAATCTGTGATTTTGGGACAAAAAGTTGAAATTATGTAAATTTTTTAAATTTTACAGCTGTTATAATTTAGTGTAAAACTGTTGCAAAAAGTTGATATTTACAAACAAAAACTTTTAAAGTTTTCATTTCAAGTGAAAAAGGTATAACTTTGTGACATTTGTGATTATACAATGAAAAGTCTTTGTCTTTCAATTTTACAATAACACCCTCCACCACCGCCAAAAAAAAAAAAAAAAATCTTTTCTTTTTTTTTTTTTAAATTTGTGATACGAGAAAAATACCTCAGTTTTATAATAAAAGGTTGCAAAATTTGAGATTTTACAGCAAAAATCTGTGATTCTGGGACAAAAAGTTGAAATAATATGAAATGTTAAAAATGCTGAAAAAGGTTGATATTTTCCAACAAAAAAATTAAGTTAAAAAGTCTCAATTTTTGGGACATTTGTGATTGTACCCGTCTTGTTTGTTGAAAGAAAAAAAAGTCTTGATCTTTCAAAATTTGTAATTTCATCATAAAATTATCTTTTTCTTGAAAAGAAAGTCTAGTTTTATTTTTTATGAAAACTCAGCTTTGTTTTGTTTTTTAATAATTGTGATTTTAGTATAAATGTGTTAGTTTTATGATAAAAGTGGCGATTTTTGTGAGATTTGAGATTTTACAACAGTAACCAACTCTTTCACGGTAACCATGGTGATGATGTGGCCACCCGGATGAAATAGTTTGACACCTCTGCAGCTTAGAGAAGCGTTTTAGTCATGTGAGGGAGGATAAAGTTTCAGTTTTTGTTATTCAAAGCTGAAACTTCATGTTGTCAGGAAATTAAACTGCTGCCACTTAAACACATTAAACTATTAGAGACCAAAACAATGCTGCAGCTTTCTGCTTCTGAATACTTTGTTGTTGTTGTTGTTTGTTTGTTTGTTTGTTTGCAAAGCTCTCAGTCCCCTTTGCTTTCTGCTGAGGCCATACAGCTGTCAACACATGTAAAACATACTCCAACAAAATAAAAATGTAAAACACAAAAGCTAGAAATCCATCTATTATCTATACCTGCTTTAAACGACCCAGACAGGTCATGAAGTCACTCAAGTACGAGTAAAATGTTCAATAATCTCCTTAAAATCTGTGTTTAGTCTAAACCTGTTTCGTTAAAAACAACAGTAGAACTCATGGCTGTGTTTAAAAAGTAAGAACATTTCTACACGATCAGGGACATTAAACAGCTGCTCAGGTCTGGGTTCAGGTCTAGGGACAGGTCTAGCGTCAGGTCTAGATTCAGGCCTATGATGTCACATGCTCCCTGAACCAGCATCCAGACCCGAACCCCATCCAGAGTCCAGACCTGAATCCTGTTGAGAAGAAGACTTTGTTCCATCATCAGTACAAGATCTTAACTGAGATGAATGATCACAAGTCTGGACAGAAATAAACATCGTTACATTGCAGAAGTTTACTGAAACGTTGACACTCAGAATGGGGGCCATATTGGAAAATACACAGTTTTACAGTTGTAAAATTGCAAATTTTATATAATTTCAATCTTTTGTTTGTGCTAAAATCACAGATTTTTGTTAATATAAAGCCAGGTTTTGACAAAAATGATCAACTTTTTTGTTTTAAAATCTTTTTTAATCGTTTACTAAATCCTGACTTTCTGACATCAACCAGCTGCTCTCCACCTCAGTTATTCCACTTTTTGATGTCATAACTGAATCAAACGTTTCCTCAGAAATGTTCTAGTCAGAGGTTTATGATTGTTTTGCAGGTCAGATAAAATAAAGCAGCGGCCAGATTTGGCCCGTGGGCCTTGAGTTTGACACCCCGCTTTAGTTTTTCTGTTGTACGTCCTTCATGCACCTTTGGACGTGCAGCACTCCTGCCTCCCCTACACACACATGAATACACACCTTTCAGATCTTCCCTCATTAGCAACATAATGAGCATCTTAACCCTTTGATGCACCCAAGCACATTTTTGTGTTTTTAATGTGTTTTTGCTTTTAATTGATAGCATATTTTATCCTTTATTCAGGCATATCATTGATGATACATGCAAGGTTGTGCATTTTTGAGTGCTCTCAATTTTTGTTTTAATGTATTTTTCATTTTCTGATTATTTTTAACTAAAAACTGGACTAAAATAGTCACTTTAAAGAGCCTAGACACAAAAATGTGCACATTGAAATCTATTCAAATCACTATGAATGGTAAAAATTACATCACAAACTGAAAATGAACCAACTTAAAGCTCCAGGTCTCAAATGAAGTGGAGAAATGAGAAGATGCATGTTTTATACTTTTTTTGTTTTAGAGCAGGATCAAAAATAGTGATTTTAATGGATTTAATGGCTTCTTTAAGTATTTGACATTGAGTAAAAATGAATTAATTAATTAATCCAGTTTGCATGAAGTATATAGAAAATAAATCATTTATTGTACTTTTTAAAGCATAAAAGGCAACTGCAACAACTTGACAATTTAAGGGCTACATTTAAAAAAAAAATCAATTTCTATATGTTTGATTAAGACTGATTCTGGTTTAAAAGAGCAAAACAAACATATGAAGGGAATTTTTTTTAAATAACATTTTTAGTTTTTTTTAATTTAAGCATTTATGTGTGAAAGGACTTTAAGTTTTTTTGAAGGTTTGTCAAAGGGTTAACCACCACAAGCATAATGATATAACGACATGTCCATCTCAACCTGTGACTGGAAACAGTGATAGTTGGGATCACCATCACTATGGTAACACCATTTAGCCCCAGCTAACGAGCTTTTGGACCAAGGAAACTAACATCCTTCCACTCCAGATATCCATGCTCATTTCTGAGCAGTAATAAGATCATTAACAAATGGGAAGTTGCTGAATTCTTCATGAGATTCTTGGATAAATCACATCTGCCTCTTCGATAATAAACCACGGAGTCACAAATCACACCCTGACGAGCTGTCAGGACAATTTTTACGCACTTTGAAACGCTGGATTCCTGTTTCTGCCAACAGGGAAGATGCAGTCATCCTGCAGCGTCCTTGAGGTTGGGTAAGAGCACCAAGGTGAAAACACCACGTGACTTCTGTTTTGGCTTTGATTCGCCGCTGAGCTATCTCGATTCCTGACTTTAAATCAACCTCAGACGCCATCAGGGACATTAACCTCAGTAGACTCTCTCCTCTTTCACTCCTGTGATCTGGACGCCGTTCAGGCTTCAGTCTCTGATATGAATCCACTCATAGCTGAGCTCTGGGAGACCGTTTCCCCATGTGGTTGAAATTAACATCTAAAGCAAAAGATCGATCTTCTTCTTCCTGGTGTGATTGGATACAAGTATGTGGAGGATGTTTGCAGTTGTGAGAGTGTGTTGAGGTCTGGTGATGGCTTTATTTTATCCGCTTGGCTGCTTCTAGTCAATCAGAGAATGGCTGTGCGCTCATCTCTTACTTGTCTGCACATACAGCTGCAAAAATGTTTGGACAGTGACATATTGATCATTTTGGCTCCTTCTTTAATTATTTTGGAAGTAACTTAAGCAATCACTTTAATACTTAAAGCAGCCTCTCAGTTTTATTATGAAGGTAGCAGCGCTTCCTCCTCTTCAATAAAACAGAAGTGCAGTTATGTTTGCCAGAAACGAGATGGATGAATCAGCAAGATTCAACATCGCTGGTTTTGACTTAAAGCTGACTTAATCAGCGATTTTATCTCACCAATAGATAAAATTCATCGTAATGAACCCACAGGGAAGAATGAACCACTCTGTTCAGCCTTTGACTGCATTTTAGCTTCTTGTTTTGGTTTTCAGTGCTGTTTTCAGAGAAAAAGGCTCCTATGAAATCACTGCACACTGAGCAAGCAAAACTGGTGAACTACAGCAGAGGGGTCGAACTGTTTCATCCTGGGCCAACATCATCACCATGGTTACCGTTAGAGGGCCACATCATCACCATGGTTACCGTTAAAGGGTCACATCATCACCATGGTTACTGTTTAAGGGCCACATTGTCACCATGGTTACCGTTAAAGGGCCACACCATCACCATGGTTACCGTTATAGGGCCGCACCGTCACCATGGTTACCGTTAAAGGGTCACATCATCACCATGGTTACTGTTTAAGGGCCACATTGTCACCATGGTTACCATTAAAGGGCCACACCATCACCATGGTTACTGTTTAAGGGCCACATTGTCACCATGGTTACCGTTAAAGGGCCACATCATCACCATGGTTACTGTTAAAGGGCCACATCATCACCATAGTTACCATTAAAGGGCC
>JBAMYA010000006.1:14823743-14838693 GCA_037176975.1 Arrhamphus sclerolepis | reverse complement strand
GAGGTACTTTTAAGAGCCAGCACACTAGATGTAACAAAAACAAGCTATAAAGATGTTATAGATGTTTCTCTCTCTCTCTCTCTCTCTCTCTCTCTCTCTCTCTCTCTCTCTCAATATATATATATATATATATATATATATATATATATGTATTTTTTTTTTTACAGACCAGCATCAGTACCAATCATACAAAAATCTGACAAAAAAAATGTGCTCTTAAGAAAAACAAGCTATAAAAATTGCCAAAAAAAACTTTTTTTCCTTTTTTTTCTTTAATTTATTATAAGATCAGCGTCAGACCTAATCATACATATCAAATATTGATGAATTTTGGAGAATAACCCTTAAATTGTAATGATTTTGTCATGACCCAAAATCCATTTTATGGTCTAAAACCACAATAATTGATTTTCAATATACTTGCAAAAAACATGAAGTTAATCCCTCAGATGACAAACTTAAAGCTCTAGACCTCAAATGAAATGGAGAAATGAGAAGATGCCTGTTTTATACTTTTTATTAGAGCAGGGTCAAAAGCAGTAATTTGAATGGATTCCTATGAGCATTAAAATGTGCAAAGAGTAAAAAACGTGAGCATATCGGTTTACATTGCTTACGAAAGTATAAAAGTAAAAAAAGAAAAAAATCCATGATAAACACTCAAAAATGGTGATCAATCATCAATAATATGCACGAGAAAAGGATGAAATATGCTAGAAATTAAAAGCCAAAAACACAAAAAAAAAGTTCTTCAGTGCATCAAATGGAGACTTTTCTTCAGAGCTCAATCATCTAATCCACCAAACAAAAGTTAATACAAAAGAGAGCAAAAAGAGAACGATTTGGCAAATCTTTCATGGTCACAACCCACATTTTTATTTCTGCTCTCCTGACAAATGTAGCTCCATTTAATAAGATTTATTGCCAGGAAGCATTGCAACAACAAAGAGACTGATTAAGATTAGAGAGAGATTTTAGTGTTATTTTCTTACCATTAAGGCCACTACGTTTGCACAATTTTGGGCTGTTGCAGACAAAAGATCAATGTCATGAACGTCAGCTGGTGGTGTAATTACAACAACACACAAGTATAAACAGCGAAGCACTTTTGTGGTCTAAATCTGGTCATTTGATAAAAATATTTCAGATATTTCCTGAAGACTTGCAGAAATTATGTCAATTCTTTTTGTTGTTGTTTATTTGTTTTTGTTATTTTTTAGAAAATGTGCATGTCCTCTTCTTCATTTATATTTAAAGAATAAATAAAATGACAAAATCTTAAATATGCAGGCGCATAGCGCTTGAGTTTTTTCACATCACTCATATCTGAAGTCCTGCGGTCTCTCCATGGTAAAACTTTAAAACTTTCCTGCTGCCGAAGCTAGAACAATGGGCAAACATATAGAAATTAATCATAAATTTGAAATTACAAGCATTTTGAAGTGTTTCAAGCTGTGTTGTTTCAAGGTTTGTGTTTTCAGTGTTCTGCATTACATAGTTGTTACAAAGACTGACTGAATCAACACCTAAAGCTTTTCCAGTTAATGTAAAGTTAAATAAGAGTTTTATTTAATGGCCAACATCAAGTCAGATTTGCAAACAGAGTGCACCACATTTAAAACTGATAATAATTTATAGCAGTTCTTCATTTTTTTTTAATATACTGTATATACTGTAACTATATATATCTATTGTCTGGCTTCTAATACTCTGCACCAACCACACCAAGTCAAATTTCTACTAAGCGGAAACCTACTTGGCAATAAACTTGATTCTGATTCTGATTCTAATAATCTGATATAGCAGCTGTAAATGACACACAGGTTTAGTTTCCATATAATTCAATACGCAGCCTCAGATAAGTAAATCCGTTTAATATGTTCTCAAAATAAGGTAACCTCAGACATCGGACACAAACATGGGGATTATGTTGTTTGTTGGTTATATACATACTTATACAGCATTTGTTGCTGCTGTTTGCGTTGCCACATCAACAAAGGTGAGATCAGTCCACGTTACGACATTGAATCGCAGAGATGATGTCACACAAGCCAAAACCATCCACCCAAAAACATTTCAGTTAAGGTCTTTGAGAGTCTTCATTATAAAAGGTGTTTTCTTGAAACTTAGTTCTTATTATTAAAAAAAAAAACAAAAAAAAAACTGCTGCACCTCTACAGGAGATACTATTGACTACAGAGTGCACTTTACAGTCACAGCTAACAAGTTACAACTAGTAATTTCAGCAAAAAAGTAAATAAATAAATATGTTTTTTAAAAAAAAGATGGCGCTAACATCCTAGACACGTTGCCAGTCCATCATAGACATTTATATGTGTGTGTGTGTGTATATATACATATATGTGTGTGTATATACACATACATATATTTATATGTGTTTATGTTTGTTTGTTTGTTGTATTTTTTTTGAAGATTTTGTTGGCTCTAGTGTGTTTCATTGAAGATGAGCAGAAACAGGAAGACATGCAGTAAACGAACCAGAAATTGAACTCGTGATCTGCTGCTTGAGGACTGTGGTCTCGTACGTGGACCGCCTTCTTTAGCGGCTAGGCTACGTAGCTGCATCACCTGTGTTCTGTAATGAGTGTCGTATGATGGTCATGGATACCGTTTTTAAAGCGTTTTTAATAGCCTTCTGCTGCTTCTCGGCTGACTGGGATTGAAAAATAAAACTACATGAACCTTTTGAAGGTTGACTGGGAGTCGAGGAGTTCCCCCTCTGGTAGACCAGATGCAGGTCTTTGCTGAAAAACGGGGACAAACAAAAAAATGGGACGATAAATAAAAGCACTTTGCTCAGAGGATGTTCTGAATTCTTAACCTTGTCTTTAACTAACCACAAACCTGATTAAACTTTATTATACGCACTTAAACCTTCACAGCCACATTATGGCGTTTTAGGAAATATAGCAATGATCTGTTGAATGTGTGTACGGTAAATATTTAAAGATCTATATCTATTTTTTGAATGTACACCATTTGAATACATGAGATCACGTTTCATTCAAACGTTTATTGGTCAAAAAAAAAAAAAGATGTTTGTCTTGCCCCCTTTTTTTTTTAAATTGGATAATGAATATTTTTTCGTGCCGTTCTTGTCAGTAAGCAGCTCTATTGCATTACTGACCATTTTAGGTCCCCATTAAAGGGGATTTATTAGATTCACTTAAAAGGTTAGCTCCTAATCATACTCAGGCTGTTTGCCCGGGTTTTTAAAATGCGAGAAGAACCCTTTTATGAAGCATGCATCATATGCAGACGTTGATGGAGGCTTTGTCTTTCCTTATTTACCATCATTGTCTAAGCAAAGAACAGTAAATAAACGGAAAATGTGACAAATACTGAGCAACACATTTATTTCTGTCAAATGATACAATTTGTTTCTGAGATTTTATGTGATAATCTGAACTTCTGTCAGACTTACACTAATCCTTTAAAGCCCAGATCATTAACTATCAAATCGATGATGATTCCGTTTTTCTTTTTAACTTCACAGCAGACTTATAGATGTTGTTTACAGCTTTATTTAGGACTGTCGTTCCACGCTGAACCACTTCATATTCATTTGAGCTTGTAAATGACATTATCTGCAGCCTCTGCTTATCCCCCCGGTTTCTCCTCCTTGCTGCTTCCTTTGCCTTCTAAATATGTGAGGGAAAGAGGCCATCTATTTTGAGGCCATAATAATTTAGGAGGGGGCTAATGTTTGCCGTGGCCTCCGGGGAGGCAGATTTAGACGGCCAGCAGACTTGGCAGGTTCAGACTGGTGCAGCTGAATCTCTATTGAGTCAGTGGTTTGGGTTTGCCAGAGGCGAGTATAATGGTTCCCAGTGTCTGGAGAGATTAAAGGCCAGAGCTGCATTGTTCAAATGCCCCGAGATTAGTTTCCAAGGAGACGGGCTTCGGTTGCCATGAGAACATAGTGCCTGGCTTTAGCTGAGCAGTTTTTCTGTAACACTTCTTATCTGTTTGCCTCTTTACTTTTATGTATATGGTTTACTTAGATTAGCATTACTTTTTTTTTTTTGTAGTGGAAACTTTAGTTAGTTGGTATCTGTTTTTTTTCTGCCCATCTGTCAAAGGAGAGAAAATAAAGTACAAATAAAGAGCTCTAATAACCTCCAGCCATATATTCCAGCTTTTTGATGGATTTGTCTTTTAGCTGATCTGGATGCATGACTCATGGGATAGACGTCTCTCAGATGGCGATCTATGAGGCGCCGTGAGGGACATTATTCTGAATTAGCATTCACACACACATGAAACCAAACTCTCTCACATACTATATTGAAAACCTCACACACATACAAGTGAAATCTTACACACATACATGTGAAATGCTCTTATACAAACAACTGGAAATGTATTCACTCACATACATAAATGAAATGTGCTGACATAAACTACTGAAAAGCTCTTACACATGCTAATGGTGTATGCTCATATACACTATTGAAAATATTCCTCTTATACAAACTACTGAAAACCCTCTCGTACACACGACTGAAATTTTTCAGTTGAAACGGAAGCTGATGGGTTAAGCAGCACAACTTTTTAATAAAGGTATGGGTTCTAAATTTTAGACTTGTCTGCTGACACAGCATCACTGTGGCAAGCAAACAAATTTACTGCCACTACCTCTGAAATCAGTTCTGTTTCAACTGAAAATTTCAGTAGTACGTATGAGAGGATTTTCAGTAGTATGTGTGTAAGATTTTACTTGAATGTGTGAGGTCTTCAGTATAGTATGTGAGAGACTTTGGTTTCATATGTGTGTGTGAATGCTAATTCAGAATAATGTCCCTCATAATGATCCATCATTGTCATTATTCTCTTTTTCTTAGAGTTGTATCAGCTGGATGGACGTGAAAGCGTTAAGATTTGGCATATATATATATATATATATGTATATATAAATTATAAAGGCAGGAAGAAGTTTGATATATGGCGATTAAAGTCCCTTCACACATAATTGTGCCCGTAACAAAAACAAGCTTATAATAATGTTATAAAAAATTCTTCCAATCGTTTTTTTTTTTTTTAACTATTTAAACTAGCATCAGTCCTAATCATTAATATCAAATATAGATTTATTTTTAATTTAACCCGTAAAATTTAAGGTTGTTCTCATGATTGAACTCCATTTTATGGTCTACAAAAACACAATAATTTATATATTTTCAATATATTTACAAAAAGGATGTCAAAGGGAAATAAATCCCTCAGAACACAAACTTAGACCTCAAATGAAGTGGGGAAATGAGAAGATGCATGTTTTAAACATTTTATGAGAAGAGTTTCAAAAATAGTGATTTGAATGGATTTCAATGTTCATATTTTGTGTGTAGGGTCTTTAACAATGAGTATTTTAGTCCATGTAGTTTATAATAGTCCAGAAATTAAAACTACACAAAAAAAAAAATTAAGAACACTAAATCTGCTGAAAAAGCATAATATATGCTTTAAATTAAAAGCCAAAAACACCAAAATATGCTTGTGTGCTTAAAAGGGTTAAGACAATACTGTTGTTTGTCTTATTAATTATATTATTTAATGTGCATCATACTGGCTGAAGGAAATAACTGTCTTTCTAGTTTAGTTCAGCTGTGCTGTCAGAGCTCATCATTTAAGCTCACATTTGCTTAAATTCAAACCCTCTGACGTCACCACCTGCTTTGAATGCAGGTGGTGACATCAGAGGGCGCACCGAAGGCCGCGCAGCGTACATCTTTGTCACGCCGCAGCAGCCCCCATTCTCAACTGTATTCACGTTGTGTTCGCAGAGGCATGGCTCAGATGAGGAAGCTGCCGTGTGATGGCATCAGGACGAACTCCCGCGGTGAGCCTCAGGTCCCACCGGCGTCGGCCAGACAGGAGATCCTCACCAGCCTG
Organism: Arrhamphus sclerolepis; assembly: GCA_037176975.1. Classification (NCBI taxonomy): domain Eukaryota; kingdom Metazoa; phylum Chordata; class Actinopteri; order Beloniformes; family Hemiramphidae; genus Arrhamphus; species Arrhamphus sclerolepis. Next base: position 14,832,780 of record JBAMYA010000006.1, on the reverse strand, counting down.
GTATCCGCTCTCGACTCAGTGGTACGATCAAGATAAAACATCATCACACGCATTCATATTAACATATGAATGTTTAAAGCACAGATGTCAAACTCAAGGCTCGTTGACCAAATCTGGACCATCATGTCATTTACGTCAGAGGTGTGAAAATCTGTTTCATCCTGGACCACATCATCACCATGGTTACTGATAGAGGGCCACATCATCACCATGGTTACCATTAAAGGGCCACATCATCACCATGGTTATAGTTAAAGGCGACATCATCACCGTGGTTACCATTAAAGGACCGGTTATTTTTCACTTTCTCAAAAAGCTGTGTTGTCAGATTTCCTGCTAGTTCCTGGACTGTCACAAATCTCAAAAAAAATTATCATAAAGTTGAGGTTTTTGTACCAAAATCACATTTTTTTGTGTATAATTGCAAATAAAAAAAAAAAAAAGAATTTTGCAATATATTTTGCATCTTTCTTTGTTAAAAAATTGTTTTATGAAATCTCAGATTTTACAAAAAATTGTGACCTTTGAATTTTTTTTTTTTAAATCACAAATTTAAAAAAGGAAAATTCTGATATAAAATTGCAAATTTTGAAAGGTCAAGATGTTTTTTCACCAACCAAAACCTTTTATTGTGCAGTCAGAAATGTCACAAAATTACGACTTTTTAACTTAAAATTAAATTTTTGGAAGGAAAAATATCAACCTTTGCAATATTTTGACATAAAATTTCAACAGTTGTAAAATTGCAAATTTTTCGTATTTCATTTCTTTTGATAAAAAAACAAATTATTATTAGTAGAAAAATGTAAGTTTTGACAAAAATATTCAACTTTTTGTTGTGAGATCTTTCTCAATCATTTTATAAAATCCTGACTTTTGACAAAAACCCAGTTGGTTTATGTCAAAAGGTCAGCTGCTCCACCTCAGTTATTTCACTTTTTGATGTCCAACTGAATCAAATGTTTCCTCATAAATGTTGTAGTTAGAAGTTTATAATTATCTTTAAACGCTCTCACGGACCAGATAAGATGGTCCAGATTTGACACTGAATAGTAACAAAGACACTTCCTGCAGAACGGAATGGTCTCTGAGGTCTCAGAGGTATTTAGGCCCAGCGGTCTGCATGGGTTTTTTTTTCTTGTAGCAGCCTTTTTTCTTTTTTTTTTTTAAATGTAATTTTGTTTTTTATATCCTCTTGATCAACTAATGGCTTCAACCGTGTTTCCGGTTCTCCCTCGCCCTGTCCTTGCTTTCCAGTGCATGGCGATGTCTAAGCTCAACGCGGAGGTGGCGTGCGTGACGGTGCACGAGGACAGCGTGATCGCCGTCGGGACAGAAAAGGGCAGAGTGTTCCTCAACTCCAGACGGGAAATCCAAACAGACTTCTACAAGTTCTGCCGTAAGCCGTGATCTGGTTGTCATTGTTTTCCAACAATTATTCTTGATGAAGTGTTGGTAGCACAGATGTGCACCGATGTGAGGTAATTACAGAAAATGAACCCAGTTGTAACATTTTCTTTTACAGTTTTGTGATCAGCTCCAGTAAATGCAGCTGTGTGCAGAATGGTTTAACATCAAACTACCTCAACATGAAATAATCAAATCAGCAAAGTGGTCTCACATTTGGCCTTTTATCGGATTAAAAATTACAGATCAACAAACTGTCTTGTCTCAAGGCATTTAGAAAACCCGTTTTAAACATTGTGATTAAACTTTTTAAACAGCAAGCGTGCCAGAAATGCATCGTAGAGGAGAGCTCATACTTATGGATTAGAAGTCAGGAAACTAATTTAGCAATGAAACATTTTCATTACTTTCAGAACTTGGACATCGTTCCCCTGGTTCTTACACATTTTACTATCCATTTTGATTTTATTAAAAGAAATTAAAACAAAAAAAAAATAGCGTATTAGGTTTTAAGTGTGGAGCGCTGAGGCCCATCTGTCTCATGCCCCATTAAACAGGGCCACATTGTCGCCATGGTTACAGATATCCCGATACTTCCTGGACTCACAAAGTGTAACAAAATGTTCTCGTATAATTGCAAATTTCACAAAATTGTGACTTTTTAAATTAAAATTACATTTTGTTCTGTCACGAAAAAAAAAAAATCAACGTTTTGAAACATTTTGACAAAAATAAAAAAATAATCGTTGTGAAAATTGCTGCTTCATAGCATACATTGAAATTCACAATTTAGCAGTTTTGCAAAAGACAATATTTTGCAATAATTTGCAAACTGCTAAAAAAATTCAAAAGTCATAATTTTACATAAAAAGTTATATTTTTATAATCAAAACATGCAATTCTAGAAAAGTCATGGTTTACAACAAAAAACTTAGGATTTTTATTTAAAAGATACTGACAACAGTGTACTTTGTATGAAAAGTTATGGTCTTGCCAAAACTGCAGTTTTACACAAAAAAGGAGCCATGATTTAAAAGTTAAAAAGTAAGTCGACATTTTACAACAAAAAGCTTTAGTATTTAATAAAAAGGCCACAGCTTTTCAAATGTGTAATTTTTACGGCAAAAAAGTTGGTTTAAAAGTATAGAAAACTTTGACTTTTTGATAAAGTCATATTCTTTTCCAAAATTTCAGATGTTTTGAGACAAAGATTATTATTTTTTTTTAATTTTCTTTTTTAAGCACTAATAAATAGTGATTTTAAAGCAAAAAGGAATCTTACAAATAATGCGAAGCCCACAATTTTACAACCTTAAATTGTAATTTAAAGTCAATATTTTACACCAAAGAAATTCAATCTTGCAAAAGTTGTAGGTTTGAATTGATTTCTGCAGCTTTTAAAATAAAGCTGTGACTCTTTAAACTGCTGTTCTGCTCTGACATAATCTAATCTAATTTCCCTTGTAGGATTAATAAAGTACCTATCTGTCTGATCCATCCATCCATCCATCCATCCATCCATCCATCTTCCATTAGTTTTTTCCTTCTTCCCAGCACCTACAGGACACTTTGTCAAGAAGTTACTGGAAACAGCAGCTTAACTTTGCTGTGTTGTGTATAGAAATAGGATAAAAAGAAATCTGTTCTGGGTTCACGTGGATCATCTGATATCTTTCTATGTTCCTGGTGTTTTCAAATCTGTCTTCAGGGGCGCCGTGTCTGCAGACTCTGACCACAGCTAACGCCCATACCAAAGACCAGGAGGGTGATGTCAGCAAGCTGAGTAAGGACGGGGAGCACGGGAAGCAGAGGGCTCCATCAGAGGCCCAGTCCAACATCTTTGTCCTGAGGAAGATGGTGGAGGAAGTCTTCACTGTTCTCTACAGTAAGAAGCCACGTCATTGCTTAACAGCGGGTTCACATCTGGAAACCCGGAGGTCTAACACTGACCAAAGTACTGAGTGTGCGTCATGTGTGGTGCAGGTGAGGCTCTGGGGAAGAGCAGCCTGGTCCCTGTGCCTTATGAGTGGATCCAGAAGGACCCCGGCTGCGTGGTGGCCCACGGCCTGCCCGAAGGAGTCGCCCTGAAGAAGCCGTCAGAGTACGACAGTAAGACCCTGATGAAGATTCTGGAGCAGAGTCACCGCATCCACTTCACAGCGAAAAGGTGATAAAGCTGTTGTAAACGGTTCCTGAGAAGGCCTGACTGTTGTTTAAAAGCATGAAAACACCTGGTTCACGTCAAATAACTTATTCCAGTTTAGCCGTAACAGTTTACATACACACACATCTGTGTGCAGCTGGAAGCATGTGGCGATGTGGAGATCTACTTCCTGGGAAAGTTTGTCATAAAATCTACATCATCATATGCACAGGACAGATTAAAAATAAACTGAAAAAACTAACTTTGAACTGTTAGGTTACTATTTAACTATTCACTGGTAGCAGATGCGTTATGTCTTATTAGCTGAGGATGAACAGGATTGTAATACAGCCTAGGAAATCTAGACAACTGAAGGAAAAAATAAATCTCTCAGTATTGACATTTTTCATAAAACTTTTTACATAAACAGACTAAAATTCTGCAAAGGCAGAAAAACACATGCACAATACTTTTGCCAGGATTTCAAAGTCATCCTCAGTTATTATTCACTGTAGTTTCCTTTGGGGGTGTAGACTTTTAAAGGCCTAAAGATCATCCATTCACATTTAGAAAGATTTGAGAGATGCAGAAATACGGAGAAAGCGGCGCTAAAGTAGGTGGAGTAGTAAAAGTAACAACTGAGTGAGGAAGAAACTGAGTTATTGGATGATAACTTTAAAAAATAAACAAATCAACAAAGATTAGATTGTAAGTTTCTTTTGCATTTTTTATTTTTTTGGATGTATTTGAACAAACATGTATTGTTTACATTTGTTAATATAATCCATTAGTCTAAGTGTGATGTACTTCGCACTTGAGAAACTGCTTTTTTTTCCACCTTTGTATCGTTTACTTCTAATAAATATGAAGCAGTGTTTTGGGTTTTAGGACTGCTGCTTTATTAATGCAGACCAGCCTTGGTTTGAGAAATAGATTTATGAATATGAAGGATTATTGGCTGCGCTGCAGTTGTAAAACCTCAAGGAAAGAAGTTTTAACAAATATTTAGTCTGGCTGTGCCAATTAGTGAGTAAAGCAGCAGTTTTGGTGCTTGTGGCGTTCTCAGCGTCGACCAGAATCACAAGACAGAGCACTATAAATATGTTTCTTGATACTTACGATGTCTCGCTACATCTTAATTGTATTATCAATTTCAAAAATACACATTTTTATGTTAAACCTCCTCAGATTTAAGTGTCACATGCTTCGTTACAGCCGATTGGGGATTTCACGTTGCTACAGCTGCATAATGAAGTTAAATAATGAAAGTCTGAGAGAAATATGCAGCACTGTGTTTCTGTGTCACAAACGCTGAGCGTGTGGAAGCACGGGACCAGAGGTCAGGAGTAAACACTGATTAACGTTTGTAAAAAGTTCTGAAGCGGGATCTTACTCCTGAATAGAAATGCAACTAAATGCAAATATTCTAATCTGCTTTCCTGCTGGTTCTGATTTTGTTTCTTCGTTCAGACAACCAGAAGATTTGTCTCGAGAAGCCAAGTCCAGCACTGATGTCAATCACAACTCCTGCATGACGCAGAGCAGCCATCCTCCAGGAAAAACATCTGCCCAGGCGGTCACGTCATCCAGCCTGGCCACCTCCAGCAGCTCCGTGCTGTCAAACTTCCTCTACGGCATGCCCATGTCCTCCAAACCTCACCCCGACAGCAAGCAGGACTTCAAACCCATATCCCTCCTCAACCTGGGAAAAGACAGGCAGACCAACTGGACAGCAGGGACGGAGAAGGGCTCGTGTCTGAAGGACGGCGCCGGCAGTGGTGGGTTGGACTTCAGCGGTGACTCACTGAAGGGAAACAGCCGTGATGTGATTACGGCTGAAATGAAATGTAACTGAGGTGGACAGCAGCTGGTTTATGTCAGAAAGTCGGATTTCAGTAAATGTTTGTAAAGATTTTTAACTAAAAGCTGATCATTTTTGTCAAAACTCAAAACTGATTTTTGTAAATAAACAAAAAATTTGTGATTTTAGGGCAAAATGTTGAAATATATAAAAATTTCATTTCTATGACTGTTGTAATTTTATGTCAAAATGTTGCAAAAAGTTATTTTCCAATTTTAAAAAAAGTAAATCACAATTTTGTGGCATTTCTGATCATACGATAAAAAATCTTGGTTGTTGGGAAAAAAAAGTCTTGTTCTTACAAAATTTGCAATTTCGCAACAAAATTAGCCTTTTTCTCTTTTTTTTTTTTTTTTGTTAAAGTTTAAAAAAAATTTTTTTTTACAAGAAAAAATGCTTTTTAGTACAGAATTCCTAATTTGTCAAACTAGCAACCAAATGGGAACCATAATTTTATGACAAAACAATTTTTCTTTTACAAAAACTGTGATATTACAAAATGTGCTATTTAACAACAGAATTGGCTCTTTTTTACCAAATTTTTTTAATGTGCAATTATACAAGAAAAATATGAGATTCTAGCATAAAAGCGATTTTTTTTTTTTTTTTTTTTTTAACCTTTTATGACCAGAATTAAGTTTTTTCATTGAGCAGGAATTCTTCAACGTGCAGTATCTGGTTGAGAATTTAATTTTTTTCTTTAATTGTAACCATGGTAATGATGTGGCCCATGGTGATGATGAAACTTTGGCATCTCTTTTTTAAAATGTACAAAAGTATCACTAACAACAAGATTTTAACTGTTCAATGTAGCAGATGTGCACATTTACAGTTCGAGTTAATGAATTGATAAAATGAGAGTTGTTTACTTGGTTAACATTTCAACCTATAAATGAGTTTAATTTGTCTTGCATTTCCAGATGAGGTAACAAGACTACCAGGCGAGCAGGGTCAGAGCCCTCCTGGAGTCCACATCTCCAAGAGGTTGCTGTTCTCCATCGTCCATGAAAAATCTGGTGGGTTTGAATTTATTACAGAGACAAAATAAATATGACAGGAAATGCAGCGACTGCCCATTGATTCATTACTGACATGAAAAAATGGAATAACTGAGGTGGAGAGCGGCTGGTTTATGTCAGAAAGTCAGGATTTAGTAAACGATTGAAAAAGATTTTACAACTAAAAGTTGAATTTTTGTGTAACACTTGACATGAACAAGGTAACATCAATTATTGGTTCTGAATGTCGGATTTGATTCGTTTTTGTTGGCTGTACTACATTACGCTGCCACTTGTTCAAAACGTCAGGTGACGGAAAGAAAAATCTGCCATCTCACTGGTGGACAGCGTTTGTTTTGGTTCATGATTGGATTTAAAAGCTCAAAGATACGAACAGCGATTATTGCTAACGGAAACTGAGGCTGAACTGCGCTAACCCTGAACCGTTCCAGAGTAAGCTACTAAGATGTCAAGAATAATCCTTTAAGAAGATTGCACTCATTTAAAGTTGAAAGGGGAAGGGGAAGATTAATTCCAGAGATTTTTTTTTTTTTTTACTTTCCACTGTAATAAAACACATTTTAATTTGGCTTTTCCATTAAGCATCTTCTTAATTTTATTATCGACAGGTGATTTGTCTTGACTGTTGTTTCTTTTTTGTTTTTTGCAGAAAAGTGGGACTCGTTCATTCGGGAGACCGAAGACATCAACACTCTGAGAGAATGTGTTCAGATCTTGTTCAACAGCAGATATGGTGAGAAGGAACTCTGTCATCACACACTGCTCAGGGCTGCAGCCACACGTCAACGTGCTCGATCACGTCGATCAGGGCGACAGATTAGCCGGGGACGCTGGGTTGATGTCCCACATGTCCCCAGCACTTTTTATGATTTACAATTCTGTCCTGACCACTTTTAAAACGTTTATCAATTCATCATTAATGAATGAAAGACACGCAAACATGTGCATGCATTGTAACTGCAGAACGCCAGACTAGAATGATAGCCAGGTTGTCCAGCAGGAGGGGTGGGCTTCAAGGGCTTGAGCCTCAGATCTTTCATTTAAAGCCCCAGATATGTTTTGTTTTGCTCGTGGACATCGTTAGGCCTAAAAAGTCCCAAAGTCTCCCTGTAATTACAGGTCTTAACGGCAACAACTTCATAGAAACGGTAAAAACCACGGCTCAACATCAAGCATGGCATCACTGAAGAAAGAACACTAAACACTTAAGATTCCCGTGTTCAGACGCATGTCCCACCTCCTTGCCTTCATCATCCAATCACATGCCTGCCTTAGCCCTAGATACATTCAAATGCCGCTCATACAGTCAGAAACAACAGTTTAAAATCATTACCTGAATAAGGCTCTAGAGCTTTTTCACTATTAATCCACCTCTCTTATTGATCATTTCACTTGATCAATAAGAGGATATTCAGACCATTGAAGGTCGACTCCAGGTTTTCCTGGTTAACAACTATCAACTGGCACTCAAACACAAAGCTTTTTTTTTACCATTTCTTCAAATGTCTCCGAAATAAAGTGTTGTTTTTTTTTCTTTTCTTTTTTTGATGCATATTTGGACGAGCTGAATGAAGACTTGTTCTTGAATCTGAACGAAACGTCAAATGAATGAATGCAGCACTTTTCAAACCACAGTCAAGGCTATTGTTATTGTCCCCAGCACTTTTTAAAACAACCTGACGCCCTTGACATTGACTTGCCAAAGAATGTGTTGACATGCTTACAATGGTGACAAAAGTGGCGTACATGCGTTGAATGAAACCAAAAACCAAATTCATCAACAAAGTGCTGCTCTGTAAAAGCGAAATGACGTATCACAGCAGCTCAACTAGACGTGAGCATCAGAAGAAAACCTCCTGGAGCTCTCCGACCTCAAAGTGACAACTCTAAACTTTCAACTTTATTTTCAGCTGCTCCTTACTCAGGCTCACCACAGCGTTGTGATCAGTTTGGATCAAATTTTACGCTGGATGCTCTTCCTGATTCAAACCCACCAATTTATGTTTTTTTTCCTTGACTGTTATTCAGATTCATTAAAGTTCTCATATGAAAAAGTAAAGTATGAATGCATTGCTCTTTGGGCAGATTTTATGTTGCCTTTGTGGACTTGTGCACAAAATCTGATGCTCTTCCCTTTTATTTTATTTTCTTTTTGGTTGGACATCGTTTATGTTAAACATATTCCGCCTCAGTATAAACTAGAGCTCTGAACAGTTCTAGTTCTTTCAGTTGGGCAGATGTCATGTTGCATAATTTTGCAGAATTTACATTAAGATTATGGACTTTCAGTCTAAAGTGATGTCCTAAAGAATTTTAGCACTTCTTGGGCTGTCCATGAGTTATGTCAGATTTATAGAGATGTTAAATGTTGCTGCTAATCTTTCACATATATCAGGCTGCAATAAAACCATAAATAATCCAGTTTGCATTAAGTATATTGAAAATATATCAATTATTGTATCTTTTAGACCATAAAATGGATTTGCATCATGACAAAAACTTGGCAGTTTAATGGTAAAAGATTCTGAAATGTCATCACTGAGGCTGGTTTAATTATCTATCTATCTATCTATCTATCTATATATACATACACACATACATACATAT
>JBAMYA010000006.1:14762847-14821083 GCA_037176975.1 Arrhamphus sclerolepis | reverse complement strand
GTTTTTGTCAGGGTGCAACTCCATTTGGGGGTCTAAAAAAAAAAAAAAGATTTATTTTCTATATACTTACAAAAATGACATCATCAGGAAGTAAATCCCTCAGAACACAAACTTAAAGCTCCAGGCCTCAAATGATGTGAAGAAATGAGAAAATGTATATTTTATACACTTCTTTAGAGCAGGATTAATTAAAAAAAAAAATAAAAATTTGAATGGACTCCTATGAACAGATTTTTGTGAATATTTTAGTCCATGTTTTTTTTTTAAATTGTCTAAAAATGATAATAATAATAATGATAATAATGGTGCATAATACATTTGCTAAGTGGTCTTTAATTATTTTGTATGTTAATAAATGTTCACATCCAGAAAAAGAACAAATTAAGTTTATCATCAAGTTTCAGTCCTAAGACAGAAACGTGTATTTACTCGTTTCCACCTGGAGGATGTTTCTGGTGACCTTCGGTCTCTGCGTCTGCTTTGTTGAAGCTGCCGGTAAGATTTCCAGGGAGGACGGCAAACACGAGCAGAGCTCCGTCACTGAAGACGGTTTCTCCGACGGCCTGATCATCCCGCCGCCCGTCGCAGCTGAGCTGGTCAGCAACACTCACAGCAGCAGGTCAGAAGGCACAAACTGTTCAGGGATCCATAAAGCAGATGGTGGCGTGCAGACAAACTGTTGCTTTCTTTAGTCTTTTTGTTTTCTTTCTATCTTTAAAAATCACACATCTGATTTATCTTGAGCATTTCACAAGTTTATAATCACTTAGAGGGATTTTACTTTCGCTTCACAGATCAACTAGTGCTTGTGTGAGTCCGCTGGCCGACTTTGAAGCAGGTAAATGTCCAACGATTAAAAATCCCGCCTGACTTCCAGTCTGATCAGTTAAATAAATCTCAGATCAGTTCCCGTCTCTGACCCAGAATGAACCGATCAATGTCTGCAGGTCCTTCAGGAGACTGCGTTCCTCTGAGGAGGATTAAAACCGAACCTCCAGACGGTGAAATCATTCAAGTTACAGTGCCTGGTAAGTGAGAGCGTAGATTCCTGGCGAGCTTTGACTCTGGACGTCGTTCACTTCTAAAAATACAAACTCTGCATCCAGACACGAGGTTTTCCTGAGCTGAGGTCTTAAAAACGGTGTCCCAGTCACGTCACATGATTTTCATCCACTTCTGTCCCTGAACAGGTCTCTCTGTCCCTCTTTTTTCCCCTTTTTTATCAGCATCAACAAGTCTGGCAGGAAGGAATATCTTTCTTATTTAGAGGTGACTTAAAACAAATAAAACTGAATAAAAATATTGGCTAGAACACTGCTAATTCTTTTTAATGCATTTTGATCTTTCAGATGAGGGTTGTTATTTCAGGGAGCAGCTCATCTATAATGATAATAATAATAATGATAATGAATTTAAAATTATTTGGCATAAATTTAGGCATATTTTTAGTCTTCTGTAAAACATTTGCACACACTCCTGGCTGATTCTGATTCATCTTTTTAACTCATATTCATACAGATATATTATGTCAAATTTTCTCACGTCTAGTTTTCCACCAGATGTTTATATTTTCTAAATTTTCATAGAAAGAAGATAAACCCTTATGTGTATTTTAGTCTGTAATGTTTGTAAAGACTTGCCCCCCAAAATATTTTAAATGGCAAAATGAATTTAAAAAACAAAACACCAACAACAAAAAAAAAAAAAAATCACAAAATGTGAGTACTCAAGTGTTTTATAGTGTATCTCATGTCAATTATTTGGTCCACATTTCTTTTTTCTTTATCAAAGTGCTCACAATTTTCATGTCCTGGAAACGAGAAGTTTCAGGTATTTTGCTTTTAGGAAAAAAAAAAAAAAAAAAAGACTTTGATTTGGTGGTAACGTTGGTTAAAGGTTTAGTCCCAGCAGGAACCAGAGTTTAAATTTCTGGTTCTTGGTTGCTTGTCTATAAGCAAAAGTGATATTTCTTGTACTATAAATAAATTTGAATTGGGCTCATAATTGGATTTCTGTGTCAACTCGCCTCTTTTGTTGCCGACTAGAGTTAATCTGGTAACAAAGGAGGTAAATAAGTGTTTAGATGAACATTTCCTTTCCACTGTGATACACATGATGCGATTATTGTGAGTTCATACAGTTTTTGTTGAATTTGTTGAACAGCCAGAGGAGTTTTTGGTGGGTCCATCAATAAAAATAAATATTAGCCGTTATGCCTCTGTTTGCTCTCTGATGTCATCATGACACCGAAGCTGAAGAGTGAAATGATCTGTTTCATAGATGCTGGTACAAGTGGGGAGGAGCCCAGCGAGCCTGTGGTCGAACCCGTGGCAGCCGCGCCATGTCCAGCCACGTCCTCACCCCCCGCCCCCCCCACTCCTTCAGCTCTGCCAGCCCCCCATCACCTGAAGGAGAACCACTCAGGTAACATCATTTCCATCAGTCCACACCTGTACGGTCCAGCTGCAGCACGTATGAAAGCACCTTAGATACTTTAAACAAACCTCCCTAACAACTTCTCCTCTAAATAAACCCCTCTGGAGACCACCTCTGGTCTGTGAACAGCACCATGCATCAGCTGCATCATCAGCTGCACCATCAGCTGCATCATCAGCTGCATCATCAGCTGCACCATCAGCTGCACCATCAGCTGCATCATCAGCTGCGTTATCTGACTCAGACTCGTCCTCACGAGCTCAAACTGAAGTGGTAACTTTTGCCCTTCAGTGATCACCATCGATGCATCGTGTACATTTGCAGACCTCGAGTGTCCTCTAGTACTTTGACAGGTAGTTTTTTTTAATTAGAGTTTAAACTTTTCCCAAAAGCTCCTTCAGTGCTCCCAAGCTCCACCCCCACCCCACATAGAGCTCCATCTCTCCTTGAAATCTCTGAAACCTTTTAGTTCACCAAGAACATTTTTGCAGACCCAGTCCTCTAACATGCACCATCCTCATCCATCAGAAGGTTGACTTCAGTATTTAGAATAAATCTTCATAGCAGCTCGTCTTTTCTCGTCTCCGCTACCGACTCTGATGGAGGGGAGGCGTGGCTCATGTGGTTGGAAAATCATGACAGATGTTTCAGTTCAGTTTTTTAAGAAAGTAGTTCAAATAAAATTAGAAATGTGTGTGTGTACATACATAGATGCTTCACCTTTTTTGTAAAATTGGTGAAACATCATCATAAAAAGTAAACTTTTTTATGACAGCTTTTTGATGTAAATGATGACTTTTGTAGAATTCTTTTTGCTTGTAAAACTTTTTGTGTAAAGCTGTGACTTTTTAACTTAATGTTGCAGATTTTATGTCGTAAAATACAGACCTTTGGACATAATGTAAACTATGAAGCAGCATAATCATATGCCCTTCAGGATCTGCCTCGAGTTTAGATTGATTAGTTTTCTTTGTTTGTTTTTTATGTTTCAAAACAGATCCAGATGTTATTAAATCAACCCGTATATGAGGCCTCTTTTTTTAAATTTATTTATTGTTACATCTGAGGTGGTGCCTCTTGAGTCTACTAAAATGATCTTGGTTGTAGAACAAACGCTGCTTTCAGGAAACGTTTTTGTTTTATTTTGTTCATTTGATTGTGCTCTGTTTAAGTTTTCTTTGCTTTCACTATTGACCTCTAAAGGAAAGAAAGTAAAGGTAAGTGCAGCCAAAGTCACCTTTGATATTATTTGTAGCTTAATGATTGCTGTTTTTCGCCGTAAAAACGGACGTTTCGTGTGATTATTAACGAAGGTTTCAGCGCTCTGTGTTCATGTTGGTATTTTATTTTTGAACACTTTGCACTCTGCTGAATGATTTATGTTCCTCCTGCAGCTTTCAGACAAGTTTTAGTGAAATCTGAAACAACTGGCACGAAATGTTTGTGTCTTTTAAACATGTTCAGAGTCTGCAGAGGAGCTCCTTTAAAGCCAAGGTCCTCATAAACGTCCTTCTTGTGCATCAGTTGAGGGTAGAATCAGATCATGTTTTTAATCATGTATAAATGATTTAGTTAAAGCACTGCCTACTACTGTGCTCACACCAAACTCATTTCATAATGTAACTTTTGATTATTTTTCTACAAACTCTCAAAACGATGCCCTAATGTAAAAAAAACAAAAATAAAAAAAACATACTAAATGGAACCTCAGTGGAGCGCCTGTGTTCCTCTCTGATGCATTTAAATCAAGGAAAAAAAACTTGAGTTTGCCTTCAATCATTAAATATTGTAAAACTATTATGCAATCGCTCTATTCTACTAAAAATCAATAATTGTAGTTTCATTCTCGACCCGTTTGCTTTTAGGTAACAAAGTTGAGCCTCATAAATGTAATAATTCTGGAACTTACCATTTATATACTTTCTTCTGACTTTTATCTCAAACAGTTAAGCATCTTTGTCGTTCTCATCCTCTAGCTGAAGCTTTGTCACCAAACGCGACCTCCCTGAGCATCAGAAGACCTTCTGAAGGTAAAATTCAGCTTCAGTTTTGTTTGCTGTATTAAAGGAGTTTATCCAACATGCTGCACTAGAAATGCATTAAAAAAAACAGCTTTAGGCAAACCCACCTCAAAGAAATCGACGATGACTTGGTCCGGTTTAATTCAGACGTCTGTTCTGGCTCCTGCAGCCGGGAGTCTGTTGGAGGACATCGGTGAAATGATTCTTCAGCTTCGGAGACAAGTGGAGAGCCTGTTCAGCATCAAATATGGTAAGACACCTGCAGGAGGCTGCAGAGCAACGAACAAACCCTCAGCCAATGTAAAGGAAACGGAAAATTTAAGCCTGTTTCAATATTAATGCTTTAAACATTTTTGATTTTGAATAATTAAACATGGCAGCATGGAGCTGCTGAGCCGAGCTGGCGGAAATGTTGGGATTAAGATCAGATTTTAACCAGAAACTGAAACACGTCAGATGTCGAAACTGAGACGTTTTAACCATTTCATGGAAAATGTGAGCTCATTTAGACTTTGATGGCAGCAACACTTCTCTGAAAGGTTGGAACAAGAGCAACAAAAGACTGGAAAAGTAACTGGAGGAACATTTGTTGAGCATCACGTCATTAACATGACCGGGTCCAAAACATAGAGATGAAGGAACCATCAACAGATGCATGAACTCTCTTTCAAGCGCATCAAATGAATCCACACATCTGATTGGTCAGCTTTATTACTCAATATACATGTATCTGATGTGATACAAAAAACTCCACCCCCTTTACAGTTGTCATGGATGTAAAATCTAACTTTTGAAACCAGAACTGATTTTGTACCAGGCTGTAAATATGTTTAATTCTGCTGCAAAGTTGGACCTTTTAACATGAAGGTCAATAGGAATTTGCTGTGTTTCGGAGCCGGCACCTAGTGGTCAGTGGAGGAACTGCAAGAAAACATACTTCCTTGATGAGCTTCAACCTGAGCGTGAGATGTTTGCTGATTGAGCCAAAAGGAGTGTTTCAGAGCAGTCATGTTAAGATGGAAAGACGGACAGAGGGTTCACCATTCTGTCTAAAAGTTTCAGAAAAATCTCCCTCAGTGTAAAACCGCAAAGATCCCAACTATCCTGATAGCTCAGACCACATCTGTCCAGATGTGGTCTGAGCTATCAGGATAGGAAAAGCAAGTCATTGGACCTCCTAAGGCGGGACCAACTGTTCGCGCTTTGACCATTTTTAATCCTTTTTCTGATTTTAGTTTTTAAAACAGAAACAAACATATAAAGCTGTGTTTCACTTTTTTCAGATTTGGTTCTGAGACAGAAAAAAGAGAGAGATTCTACAGTCTTTTCACTCTCTTTACATCTAAAAGTGATTCATGGAGCACCTGAAATCTGCTTGGCCCTGTATGCAAAGCTTTAAGACTTCATGTTCATTCGGGAACACGTTTAAACTGTAATTACATCCCAGTTGAGTCAATATGATCAAGTCAGTCAGTCTAAACGGGATATGAACCTCCACTGCTCAAAATAAATACTATTTACTGGACTTTTCTCCTGTTCTGAGTGTGTTAGTTTGGGTTTTAACCAGTGAACTGTTCCTCAGCTGAAGCCCTGGGCCTCCCTGAACCGGCCAAGGTGCCGTACTCCAGGTTCCAGATGTTCCCAGAGGACCTGTACGTGACCGGGCTGCCAGAAGGAATCTCCCTCCGGAGACCCAACTGCTTCGGAGCAGCAAAACTACGAAAGATCTTAGCTGCCAGCGGTCACATCCAGTTCGTCATCAAGCGGTAAGTGAAGTTGGTTTTACGTTACTGCAGTTTATCGTGTCTATTCATTATTATTATTATTATTATTATTAATGACTCTTTTTGGTCTTCAGGCCTGAACTTTTAACAGAGCAGCTAAAACAAGAGATGCCTTCCATCCCTGTCTGTGATACAGGTACACCTGTTTCATGTCTATTTTATGCTTGTTTATTTCTAGACTTTTTCAAGGCATTAAATTGTCTTTGTCGTTTCTGCGTAGGTTTTTTATCTTGACTTTATCACAACTAAAAGCTTAAAGTCACAAACGTCTGTGGAGTCATGCCACATATTTCGGGGATAAAGTAAATGAATGATACAACAAACTAAAAATAAAAGATTTGATCAATATTGTCACCTTTTTGGTGCCATGAAATCTTAAAGATGAAATGTGATGTTTCAAATGTTTAAAAGTCAGTCCCTGTTGTGCATGAGTTTATATTTGCAACAGGTTTTAATGAAATTGCTGTACTTGTTGAACTCTAATTTTATATTCTCCTCATTCTCATAATTAAAAAACTTGAATTGATTTATGAGACTCTTTGCCACCAGGTGGAGCCAAAGCTCAGCTCTGCTCAGTCAGACCCATTGAAATGATTTAAAATTTAAAACTAAAAGTTGAAAGTATACAAAATTTTCAGTTTTACAACTGTTGTATTTTTATGTCAAAATGTTGGGAAAAAGTCAACTTTTTGTTTGTTATTTCAGAAGAATCTTTTTAAAAAAAAAATTAATATGAAGGTCTCAATTTTATGGTAAAAGTCACAATTTTTGTGAGATTTGACAAAAATTCACTTTTTTTGTTTGTTTATACAAAAAAAACTCAACATTTCTTTTGATAATTTCCATTTATACTTGACAAATTTATGATTTTAGTACAAAAACCTTAATTTTCTGATAAAACTTTGTGAATTTTGAGATTTTGTGATAAAAGGTTTTGGATTTTATGTCCAGGAACCAGCAGGAAACCTGACAACAGAGCTGAAAATACAGAATAATCTGCAATGGTAACCATGGTGATGATGTGGCCCTTTAATGTCAACCTTGGTGATGATGTAGCCCAGGGTGACACACCTGTATTATATTAATATAATATAAAATAATAAAAACAACAATATTTTATATTGCTAAAAATTAAATTATAGTCTCAACTATAATATTTAATAATAATTTTGTGGTACAGAGAGGTCAGGGTGGGTGTGGTCTAACTAGAATACGACCAATCACTCAAGGGCCTCGTCTCCAAAAACTCCTGCGTTCTGAAATCAGCAGGAAAACCTCGGACTGAGCAGAGCTCTTTGGCTCCACCTGGTGGCCGTTTTTAGCTTTACATCTGATGTCTCCACTCGTGAAATAAAGCGGTGCTGAAAACTGTTTCTGTGCGTGTAATCACAATTTGTTCATTGGAGCTCTCCCTTTTGGAATAAAATGTACTTTCAGTTTCTTCTGTTTATTGGTTTGTTTTTGTTTTTATCAGGTTTTACAGAACATTGTAGCAGAGACGTGCTTTTTTTAATGCTGAAAAGAATCAACTTTAGCTAATCTGATTGCTCTATTTGTCAAACTCTCTTTAAAGCTTTCAAATTGTTGTACTGCGTCCACAGACTGACCTCCACCATCTGGAAGCTCATTATGAGGCTTTAGATGCATGTTTTCAAGTGTAAGGTCAAACAGAGTTCAGGCTGTTTTTGTTTTTTTGAAGTCACGCAGCTGTCCGTAGTTTAGTCTGCTGGAGTTCTGCTCCGTAAATCTGAGACGACAACAACAAACGTCAAACTGAAATGTTTTTCCTCAGAAACAGACGCCAAGGCTGCGACTCCAGTAGCAGAAGACGCCGCGACCGCGTCCAACAGACCTGGATTCTCAGGTACGTCCACCTGACCCTGACCCTGACTCTGAACTAAACCGGGTTCAAGTAAGTCTGAAGTGGATCTTCATGGACGTGAACTCTGCTCTCCAGATTGCATGGAGTCCAAACTGTCCAGGATCGACCTGGCCAACACGCTGCGAGAGCAGGTCCAGGACCTGTTCAACAGGAAGTACGGGGAGGCGCTGGGCATCAAGTACCCGGTCCAAGTGCCTTACAAGAGGATCAAGAACAACCCGGACTCGGTCATCATCGAGGGCCTTCCACCCGGCATCCCCTTCAGGAAGCCCTGCACGTTCGGCTCCCAGAACCTGGAGAGGATCCTGGCGGTCGCCGACAAAATCAGTTTCACCATCACCAGGTTCGAAACGCAGGTCACATGATCGCTTTAATGTTTCCTGTTTTCTGCCCGATGCTTCTGTTGAAGGAAGCTGTCTGTGGTTTCACGACTCCTGACTGAAACTGCCGTTTCAACGTGTACGTGAACGCATCATGGCCGACACGTATACGTTGGTCTGGGAAGTCAAGAAATAAACGACGCATATGCACGGATGTAATATCCACTAGAGGCACTAGAGCAAAACAGAGCAACATATTATTATATATATAAATATTTTTTTAAAATCACTTTTTTTTATGAAACTATTTTTGCAAGCTTGTAATTTTTTGGGTGTAACATATTGACTTAAAATTATTATTTAAGTTCATCAAATTGCTAACTTTGTTGAGTTTTTGTTTCAAAGTCACAAATGTATGGTGGTTAAATGAAAAGAAAATTCTGAAACTTTGAAAAAATTACTTTCACATAAAATTTCACCAACTTTTTGCCGTGAAATTGTGACCTTAAGTAAGGTGTCAATTTTCACAAACTTAAAATTTTGAAACTTAAAATTGCAACTTTATATCTGAAAAAGACTGTTATTTTATGACAATTGGCCCTTCAATGGTAACCATGGTGATGTCATCTCTAGGGATGAAAGCTCCTCTGCTTTAACTACTTACATTTAAAAATGACTTCAAAAGAGCCAATTTGCAGACTTTCTGAAAGAAAGAATGATTATTTTTAAAACAATTTTTTATTTTTTGTGGGTTTTTCCTTTCTAGTGATTTTAAATGACCTGTTTAATTTCCCTCCTGTTTTCAGACCATTTCAAGGACTTATTCCAAAACCAGGTATGAACACCATTTCTAACTCTTTAATTTGATAACCATCAACACTAAAACTGATCATCTTTTCGTTACTTCATCAGCACCTCGCCGAGTTACTTTACTGAAGAAGGCCTACGCCTCCATAAGCGGTGAGGAACGTTTTAGAGAGACGTAACCGAGGCAGCTTCACGTCCTCATCACTCCCCTTTTTCTCCTGACAGATGACGACGACATCAACCGCATGGGAGAGAAAGTAGTCCTCCGAGAGCAAGTCAAGGAGCTGTTCAACAAGAAATACGGTGAGGTGATCCCACATCGATCCAGTCAGCTGAAATACAACATTTACTTTCGTTTCACACATTCGCTGTTGTGGGTTTTAAATAGCGATAAACAGGTCTTAATTTTCCTATGTCCACGTTGTGTAAGTTTAGTGATACTTTTCTTTAAAAAACAAAAAATGAATGTAGGGTTTGTTTAAGATCAGTTGCTCTCACCTATTTGAAATCTTCTGCTTAGTATGAAAGAAAGAGACTCACTGGTAATACTGATGTCATTATATAGTCTGAAATTTCATTTGTCTTAAAAAGGTTAAAAAAAAATCTCTTAGATTTGATTTGGGCTGAATGTGGTGATGTCATCCATCGCTGAACTCAATTGTGTGTTGCAGCAGGTCCAATGCTTTTGTCAAAAGCTGAGAAATATTCAACTTTTGACACATTAGCGACTGCATCATTATCAGGTTGCAGCTAGAGCAGCTAGCCAATGAAATGGTAGCTGGGGGGCGGGTCTACAGCGGCTCGTATCCATGCATGTTTGATTAGGTAGCGACATGAAAACATGGAATAACTGAGGTAGAGCGCAGCGGGGTTAAGTCGAAAAGTCATGATTTAGTAAAGATTTTACAACTAAAAGTTGCTGTTTTATTTTTTTTCTCAAAACTTGTGATTTCTGTAAAATTAACTTGAAGTTGGACTTTAGGACATAAAGTTGAAATCATACGAAATAGTTGTAATTTTGCGTCAAAATGTTGAAAAATGTAGATATTTTCCAACTAAAAATAAACATTGGAATTCTAAATTAAGAAGTCACAATTTGTGACTGTTGTGATTATACGATAAAAAGTCTTCATCGCTGAAAATTTGAAATTTTACAGCTTATGTTTGTTTTATTTCAAAAGCTACCTTTTTTTTTAATTTGTGATTTTTCAAGAAAAAAAAATTTAGTACAAAAGTCTCAAGCTGAAATCTTTGTGAAATTTGATAAAAATTATGTTAATTGCGAAATTCACCATTTGACAACAAAATTAGCTTTTTTAAGAAAGAAGTTCACTTTTTGAAAATTGCGATTTTACAAGAAAAATGTGATTTTAGACAAAAAGCGTCAGTTTTCTGATAGTAGCAGTGAATCTTGGATGAACTGCTACGTGTCCGTTGGAACGTTGACCGTCTGGTTGCCTTCTCAGTTAAATGTTAAATGAGACATTTTTGCTTCTTTAAGTCCTGAGTTATTTGTTCATGAAATGAACTGACAGGTCATGTCGATCGTATCGTTTAGGCGAGGCTCTGGGCTTGGACCGTTCTGTCATGGTCCCGTACAAACTGATCCGCGGAAGTCCAGAGTCCGTAGAAGTCGGCGGTCTCCCCGACGATGTCCCCTTCAGGAACCCGAACACCTACGACATCGTGTGTCTGGAGAAAGTCCTTCAAGCTGCAGATAAAATAACGTTCAACATCAAGAGCCCGCTACAGTGAGTGCAGAGACGGTCAAAAAAATAAAATAAAATAAAGGAGGAAAAAGTATTTATTTTGAACTGAGAGTGTTTTTCTGTCCTGCAGGCCTTTTGCAGAAATCTGCAGCCAGGCTTCTAACACAGGTACGTGCTGTTTTACTTCATTTTTAATTGTGGAAGTGAGCATCTGTGCTGTTGGTGCCTTAGTGGAGGGGAAAAAAACAAAACACTTTTACAATATTTTTAGTAGGAACAGATGCGTCAACGAACCGACGAAAACGCAAACGAGTCCAGGAGAGCAGCCGGGTACCAGCCTCTTCTGAGCTGGGGATATCAACCAATCAGATTCCAGTGATGGTACGTAAAGACGAAATATGTGGTTGAAATAAGATTAAAGACTGTATGAAAATGACCTCCAAGTATCATAGAAAAGATGTGTGCAGTAGTAGTTCCTTGTCTTAAGATCATTGCTCATGTCTTTCCTCCTTGGCATTGTGTTAACACGAACCAGAAAGTTAAATACCATTTTTTTTTGTTTTTTAATAGATCATACTTTCCTTCTGAACGTGTGTGGAAGCAATAATACTGGCTTTATGACACTTACCACCATTACTTTAAGGCTTCTCTTTGATTACCATTAATGAGCATTTATTTTAGTTTAGCTTTTTCCCCTCAAAATCTTTTTTTTTTTTTTTTTTTTTAAGTTCAATCTGTGCCCTCAATGCTTTCACTGGGTTTTTTCTTCTAATGAAAGTTGAAAAATAAACATTTGACTATCAAGAAAATGTAAAAAATAAATGTCATAAAGACATGCCATTTGAACATAAAATATAGTAAATATTATAATCAAGAGTTTAGAATAAAACTATAAGCCAATAAATTGTTATATAGAATTGTTATATATATATAATAATATTTTTTATATTATTTTTCAAATGAATATCTTTAATTGAACAGTTAATTAAAAGTTAATATAACTTTTCAATTAAACAAAGATATTCTTCATTTGAAAAATAATATATATGTAAATATATAATTTTTTAATTTAACATGTATATATACACACACACACACAATCAAATGTAACGTTAATATTCCTTCAGAAAGAAGGTTGCTGGAACATCACTGATTGATAAATATTTTGGTTAAGATTTTTTTTTTTTCCTAGTTTGAATTAATTAATTAAATATCTTACTGGCAGCCTTCAGTTTAAATACTTTTAAAGTTATACATTTAAAAAAAAATTTTTTTTTTTTGAAGTACATTTGGGATCCTTTTTGAACATTCAGTGACTGACCAGCTGAAAGTAAAAGTGCAGGTCCTGAACGTTTCCTCCCGTCTGTCCAGCAGTGGCCCATGTACATGGTGGACTACAGCGGCGTCAACGTGCAGCTTCCTGGGAAGGTCAACTACTGACGGACTCTTCCAGCTGCTGCAGAGGGATGAAAGTATTCCTGGAAGGACACTGATACACTTTTGTGAGCTGCAGGTTTGCTTCCAGCTGTGAATGATGTCCAGATGTGGAGGAACAGCAGAATGTATGTGGATCATTAAAAATGTTGCAGGGCAAAAACGCCTCCTCTCCCCTCCCCACACATGTCGTTTGCCTTCGCATTTGCATTTTCGTGTCCATCCACTGAGTCATGATCTGGTTCCATATTATTCAAATATTTGTACTTTTTATTTATTATATTTATTGAAATATAACATTATGTGCAGGGATGTAAGATATATTATTCTGTTATACAGCTGTTTGAGGAACTATCACTACACTAACAACAGATGAAATGAAATCTGACAGCAGCTATGAAGCGTCTGAACTGTTGATTAATGGACTAAAAAACGACATGCAGTAAAAACCTTCTGTCTGTTTTTATGTTAACGCCGCATTAATAACGTGTAAATACCGTACGTCTTTGAAAGTCAGCCTGAATGTATCCTGTAAAGAAAAGAATGGTATGTTATTCCTCAATGACCGTCTCTGGACTAATATTTAATATGCTGTACCTTAATGCCAATTAGGCCTTTAAAATAAAATGTGTTGCCTTGCACTTTGATTTGTTGGTTTTTATTTCTTTTGTAAATTGACGATGATCAACACAAAGTCGCCTTTGGTCCAGTTTTTGTCTGTTGATGCATTCAAGCACATTTTTGTGTTTTTGTTTTGACTATTATTGATCATTATTAGAGGATGTGATGGTCCACCCCGATTATCAGTATTCAGCAGCGCTAAATGTCCCCCTGTGGTCAGAAGTGGTAATGCGACATAAGAGTTAGCAAAAAAGACAACTAAAGATTACAGATTAAACAACCTGGTCTCAGATTAAATTACTTGATCTCAGATTAAACCACCTGGTCCAAGATTAAACAGAATAAAGAGGATGTGCAGAAATGAGTAATGATGATGTCACCAATGAACCAGATTATTTATAAACATTGTGTGTATTTTTATTTTTTTTTGTGAACAGGAGTCAGAAACAAAGCCAGGTGTTGTTTTACACGGTTTCTTTATTGCAGATACTTTTTTGTCTGTACACATTGAGACGCCGTTAAGGTGAGCAGAATAACGTACGTCGCTGCTCCGTACGAGATTCATGACTTTGATTGTCACTGAACATTTTTTTCTTTTACTTCCAATCCTTTCGACTAAATAACTGAGGTGGTTAATCTATCTACGGTGAAACCTCGTCAGGGTGTTTCAGGACTTAAATATAACGCAGAGTTACATGTTCAAAAAAATAAAACCACAACTTTTTATGGTATTTCAGGTCAAAAACCTGCTTTTTTTTTTTTCCTTTCATTCATAGTTTTTATTTACAACAGTAAAGTATTGCCTCTTCTCATCCAGTTTGTTTGTATCTACTGACATTGCTACTTGAAGTTTCAGTGTTGAACGCGAAACCCCGCCCCCTCGCCGGATTAACGCACGGTCAGAACTAAAGTGCTTCATGGGAAAAACCTCCGGTTGGCGATGAAGCTTCGTGACAGTTCAAACGAGAACACCGACAGCGTGGAGGTTTTGTTGGAGAGAATAGTCTCAGAAGACGGCTTTATTTTCTCACTTTTACTCCTTTGTTTGCTCTATGGAGACGCATCATCCCGCCCACGGAGAAGGAGTAGGAAGTCGGAGTGTGTGGTGCGGCGAGCGGCGACCTAGCTGCTTCCTGCAGGTCTGAGGCCGTCCTCAGTCACACCCTGAGAGGCCAGCTCAGACAGGACGTTGTCCAGGTAGTTGGGGTCGGGGTAGCCGTGGCCCGACAGGTTGGACATCATCTCCGTTTTGTGGTGGATGCCGTTCCACACCACCGTGTCAGGTTCCCCGGTGGTGCTGGACGTCCCCACAGTGAAGATGAGGCGGCGCATCCACGCCACCTTCAGCAGCTCCAGAACCTTAATTCACAGAACGCAACAGATTATTCCAGATTATTAACTTCTCATAGGTGCAGGAGAGAAAAACGGTACCGTTTATTCAGGTCACCTTTCAATGTCACAAAACTGAATAATTCAGATGGAAAATGTGCAAATTATTCATTATATTAAAAAAAAGATGCTTCATCCTCGTCCACATTGGCACCATGGTTACCATTAAAGGGCCACATCGTCACCATGGTTACTGTAGAAGGCCCAGTTATTCTTTATTTTCTAGTTCCTGGACTCAATTATAAAATAAAAATAAAAATAGTGAAATTTCATAAAAATTGTAACCTTTATCATAATTTTTTGTAAAATCAGGAATTTTAAATTAATTAAAAAATAATTATAATTTGGGGGTAAAATTGCAAATGTTGAAATATTTTTTGTCCAACAACCAGGACTTTTTATTGAACAATCACAAATGTAACAAAATTCTGACTTTTTAACTTAAAATTTCAGTTTTTTTCTTCTGTTGGAAAATATTAACTTTTTTCAACATATAGACATAAAATTAAAAATGTCGTAAAATTGCAATTTCTTTCTATAATTTCAACTCTTTGTCCTAATATCACAAATTTCAGTTATATAATTTTTTTTTTCTTCGGAAAAAAAAAAGCTAATTTTGTTGTGAGATGGCAAATTTTACAAAATCAAAAAAATTGCAAAAAACATTAAAGAAAATTTTGAGAGATTTTTTTCCAGCAACCAAGGCTGGTGACCTCATGATCACAAATGTCACATAATTGTGAACTTTTTGCATTATTTTGACGTAAAATTTCAACAAATTTTGTACAAATTCCAACTTTTTATTGTAAAATCACAATTTTATTTTATTGCAAAATATAATTTAACAAAAATGACCAGTTGTGACAGAAATGATCAACTTTTTTTGTAAAATATTTTTCAAACGTTTACTAAACCCTGACTTTGCTGCTCTCCACCTCAGTTATTCCACTTTCTGATGTCAGAACTGAATCAAACGTTTCCTCAGAAATGTTCTAGTTACAAGTTCATGATCATGAAATGCTGAAGAATCAGTGAAGGAGAGATTTTAAAAACTTTGGATTTGGAAGGAAACTGTTTTTGACTTGCTATGAAGCAGAAGAACATCAACAGAAGCGTGACTTCATCAGGAGTCTCCAAGCAATTACTTTTAATCACATAAATGTAGGACGTGAAGCTCAGATGTGACGTTTAATATTTAAGATTGAAAATCCATGTTAACACTAAAGTAAAACTTTAACACCAACGTAGATTCATTTATTGTGAAATGTTGAATGAAGCCAAATATAAATGACAG
This sequence comes from Arrhamphus sclerolepis, assembly GCA_037176975.1. Lineage (NCBI taxonomy): Eukaryota > Metazoa > Chordata > Actinopteri > Beloniformes > Hemiramphidae > Arrhamphus > Arrhamphus sclerolepis. The sequence continues at coordinate 14,805,386 of JBAMYA010000006.1, read as the reverse complement.
TTTTGATAAATGTGGCTCGTCTCATCACATTTGGCTTCAGCATCACTCTCCTGTTACAACATGATTTAATGTCTTTTCAGTCACTGGAAAAAGTGAAATATTTATTAACCGTATAGTTAGTAACGTCTCTGGAACTCTCCCGATATATTCAAACACTTATTTTTATTTTTATCTACCCATCTTTATAATTTCACCTCCCTTTATATATCCTAGTTCATTTATGTCAGTGTCTACATATGTGTATGCTTAATATTTTAATTTTTTAAATTTTATTGTTTTGGAGGTCGTCTGTTCTTTGTTCGAAGCTGCTTGTTTAGAGGAGAAAAAAGGGGGGAAACATAGCAGGTAGTTCAATTTTGTAGTTTTGCTGATTTCCAATAAATAAAAAAAGGACATTTATTTTTAAAAAAAGTTGGATAAATTATTCCAACAACAGGCTGAAATTCTCAGGAATCTAAAAAAATAAAACGCTGGAAGTGAACCGTTCTTTCTGGGATGTTGTCGTCTCAAATTCACGCAGCCACGCTGGCCGCCGTCTCGCCGGCGAAGGATACGACTACAACGGTTTAATCCAACTTTCCATTAGTAAATTATATCAGCGATTATTTACAGCAACTGCGGGGTCCAGCGGGCCGTAGATCCGTCACGGAAACATTGACACTTGGAAAGCTGCAAAGCGATCATAATTTTATTGCAACGACGTGGCGATCCTAAAGAGCATGACAGGTTTTGACCTGTACGTGCACTGATCACGTGCAACTGTTTGGAGCATTAACGCTGATGACTTACTGAGACCTTGACATCTGTGTTTTAACCCCATGCTGCTTTAATTAGAGATTAAAATTCCAAAGCTTACTCTGGATATTTTCTGGAACGAGCAGCAGGTGACAGTAAAGTACTGAGATGAGCGGCACGAGATGAAAAGGAGATGTTGTTGCATCATCTCAAGACGACACTGATGTAAACTGGTGATTACGGTCCTGACTCCTGGATTACCGTTTCCAGGTACGAGCAGGACGCGTTTGGTCATTAAGTGCTTCTGATGCCGTTGGATTCCTGGAGCTGCTGAGCATTTGCTCAGGAACCGGCTGGTAAATCAGCCTCTAAATCTGGAGGCGACTGCTGACGCAACATCAGCCGTTTAAGGTCATTTAATGTAGACACGTTTTCAAGCGTCATGTGCTTTGATTTCAAACAACAGCTGCTGTATTTTTCTTTGATACGAGCTGTTGATGTCACTTGAGTTCATGCAGTGTTTTTTGTTTGTTTGTTTTTTTAAGGGAACAGGACCATCAGACCTGTTATAACCAAATATGTCAGTCAAAGTGCACCTGTACACTTTTTTTAACTTCATTAAAACCAGATTGTTTGTCTGATTTCATGGACGAGGGGATGGAATTTGGTTAAACTTAGCATTTGTTTTTTTTCCCCAGAAAATCAAACCCCCATTCAGGGCCTTAATAATAAATAAATTACTACTACTTATTATTATCATTATTATTCAGTGTTTCCTCTCTATTCATTTAGGAGCGGTGACCCGCCTGGGTGGGGTATTAATACATCGTTAATTTCTCGTGAGAGCGAGGCCTTGAAAGTGACATTGTGTCAGGCAGCAGGTCAGAGAGTCAGAGGAGAGTCCTCTTGGAAAACAGGTCAGCGACGTACCTGAGAAAAGGTAGACTCATTAGCTTAAGATAACTCGTGATAGACTTAACAACCGGAGCTGTTGCCAGCACCAGGAATACATGCGGTTTTCAAATTACCGTAACTCTTCAACTGTTTACCCGATCTACGTAACTCCAATGGAGTCTGAAAGTTAAGAAACGCAGCTTTGCGGGGACATACGGTACATTACGGTCGTGGCAGCGATGCCTGCGTTGTGTTATGTTATGTAGCAGTGAGAAAAGAGACAGAGAATGAGAAGAGAGTGCAAATAGTGAATGTTTAGAGGTTTTTAGGGACGTTTTCAGTGTTTAGGTGTCTTCTTGCTATCTAGTATTTTCAGAGTGAAGTGAAATATGATTCCTAAAAAAAAAATGCCTGTTTCTTTCTGGACTTATCAAGGAGTAGAAGGGAAATCAAAAAGGTCCAGACAAACAAAACTGCATGTGTTGTTGTACTATAGATGAATTTTAATTTTTGTTGTCTCAAAAGCTTTGGATCTGGTCATTTACAGTGTTTATAAAGACAAAACTTGCTGAAAACTCTGTTTCCTTTCTTTTTTTTTATTTCATAGAATTTCAAGAAATTGTTATTTTTATATGTTATAGATTCTTTAAAGATTTCGAAAGTTGAATTTATCCTGAAAAAATGGGCAAAAGAAATGACTTAAAAGATATTTGTTGAGAGAACTCCTAGAAGTAACACCGTTATTATTAATCATTATTATGGTAATGATAATAATAATAATAATAATAATAATACTAAAAGTGATGAAGCCGTATCAAAATCTCTGTGACCATCCCATTATCATTTTTCACCTTTTAAAGGAAATAATAATAATTTAAAAAAAAGATAAATAAGCACCAAAACCTTAAAAATTAAGCATGTGAACAAAAAAATAATAAAACAAAACAACATTTTTAGACAGTTTCAGACAGATTTGTTCAGGCTCAGGTGTCTTTTCTTATCTTTTTACTTGTTCAAACTTCAACTGAGTTTATCACTTCATCTCTGTTTCAGAGGCTTTAATGTTTACAGATGAAGTTTGGATGGCACCGTTATTTCTAATTCATTTATCTGTTTGATATATCAAGAGCCGTTTAAAGAAATGTAATTATATATACACCTTACTTAAACAGGATTACCGGTGCAGTTCCAGTAACCCATATAAGTTATCAGGTCAACCCACACACATGTCTGATTGAAGAAAGCACTTATTCTGGAGTGACTATAATCGGTACCACAGCGTTTTCTTTTGTTTTGTACCTTTCTGCCCTTGTCGTTGTCTGGGAGGAAGCAGAAGCGAGGGAAGCCTCTGCAGGTGAAAGGTTGTCCTGGGTTGGGATGTTCTGGGCCCTGGTGGACAAAAACAAGTGTTTAAAAAAATAAAAAATAAAAAGTTTAATACCAGAGTTGATTAACTGCTTCTGGCCCAACAGCTCAATACAAATCGCATTTAAGGAAAGTTAACTTTAGATCAGCACTGACGCACAGAAACTGGACTTCTGTCAAAAAGAGCATCATAACTGGAACCCAAACACAATGAAATGGATGATAAAAATCTTTAATTATCATTCTGTTTGGAAAATATTTCAGAAGCACCGAATAAGATACGTGTCAGACGACAGTAATTTCCTCAAGGTCAGCTTCCACTTTGTCTGCTGCCACGTTGTCACCATGGTTACCATTAAAGGGTAGATTATTGCAATAAAACCTAAAAATGTGCAACTTTTATCATAAAATTTATTATAAAAAAGTTTTGTACTAAAAATCACAATTATTTCTTTCATAGTCGCAAATTCAAAAACTTGACTTTTTTCATAAAAAAAGTAAATTTTGTTGTAAAATGGTGAATTTTGCAATCTTTTTTTTCATAAATAAATACATTGTCATAAAACCTCAAATTTCACGAAGACTTTTCTACTAAAATCTATTTTTTTCCTTCTAAAATCACCAATTTAAAAAAAAAACTTGACTTTTTTAAAGAAAGTAAGAAAAAGAAGAAAATTCTGATCTAGATCTTTTATTGTATAATCATTTGTGACAAATGTCACAAATCTTTAGTTTGTTTTTTTTGAAGTTACATTTTGACATTAAAAAAAAAAAAGTCGTAAAATTCCTAAATAATTTCAACCTTTTGTCCCAAAATGACAATTTTGAGTTTTGACAGAAATCATCAAATTTTAGTTGTAAAATCTTTTTCAAACGTTTACTAAATCCTGACTTTCTGACATAAATCAGCTGCTCTCCACCTCAGTTGCCAGAACTGAATCAAACGTTTCCTCAGAAATCTGCTTAGAAGTTTATTATCTTTAAACGCTCTCATGGACCAGATAAGTTGAAGTGGTGGGCAGGATGTGGCCCGCAGGCCTACAGTTTGACCCCTGTAACACATGTGCTTTAAGTTCTTTGAATCAGGATTGAACTATAAAAGGTAAAAAACAAACCAAAATAATGTCAACCTATAAAGCTTTAGTCTCTTTAAAGTGTGAAATCACTTTTTTTGAGAAAAACAATCCAATGATCCATATTTGGAAGGTAACATCTCCATCTTCACAGTTACTGCAGACAAATATGGCTAAATTTTAGTCCAATTATCTGCTGAGGTCAGGTTCAAATTAGTATTTAAGAAAACAAAACATCTTTTTGTTACAAAAAAGAAAGAAAAATAAAAAGCAGGCCCATACTATGATACTACCACCAAATATAATCAGGGATAATACGCTCTTCCGTCATGTTAGTGATTAGATTCTGTTTAAATCTGATGATGGATCAAAATGTTTCCTAATTCTGGTCTTCAGGATCTGCAAGACCTGATTCTAAAGTACACTAGTTTCTCTGTTTAGACGTTGCATCAAGTTTTAATGAATAAAATATTCAACATTTCTGTTATTCAAAGGCTGACGTCACTGAACCAGTTTGACTCGTTTACTTTGTTCAGAAACTGTTTCATTGTTCTACCACAAACTTCTATTTTTCTTTTTTGCGTCAGCACAGCAGGAACTGCAGCCATTTTTAGTTCAAAGACCTGCTTTTAAGCGGTTATTTTTAGCTTCCACCTCAAACTAAGAGCTTAACTAGTAGAAGAGAAACCAGGCGTGAGGCAGTTGTTGTTGGTGCCAAATGATGCCAAAAGTGTTCAGTGACTGGTTGATCATGTAGAAATAACATAAACAATATTATTACAACAGAAACAGTGAACAGCCCACCAGAACAAACAGCTGATACGTGAAGGAGAAATTCCCCTGAATTTTTGTCATGAAATATCATATTTCACCAAATGTGTCCCCTTTTACCATAAAATAACTAAAAAGAAGAGAGAAAAAAAATAAAAAAATAAAATCATTTATTTTCTTGAATCACAAAAATCAAAAAATGAATTTTCTATAAAGAAAATTGGTAAAAATGTCAAATGTCACAAAATATCAGTGCATTTGACCTAACAAATTTCACAAAAAATTGCAACTTTTGTACAAAAAAGAATTTAAAAAAGAAATCATAATTTGTTTCTTGTAAAAATCACAAATTAACAAAAAAAAAAAAAAATTTCAGTACTGAATAAAACATTTCCTCACAAATGTTCTAGTTAGAAGTTTACAATTGTCTTTAAACGCTCTCACACACCAGATAAGATGGAGTCGCGGACCAGATTTGGCACCTTTCATCTAAAAGCTTGTGTGGAAGCAAAGTGAAACTGTTTTTTTTTTGACCAAGAATATGTACCATTTAAAAAAATAAGAAAAAATAATAAAGAATATCTAATAGCCGTATGATGTAAAGTGGTCAGCTGGTTCAGCTCTGCCTGCCAGTATTTCTAACATTAATGGTTTCTTGGCTCAGTGGCGACGTACCTGAATGCCAGGAGGGATGCTGTAGATTATCTGGATGGTGCCACAGTCTGGGTGTCCTGGCAGCGACTGAGCTATGCTGTAAATTTCCATCTTTCCTTTGGGCTGCGTGCCGGTTTTCTCTCCATAGATTGTCTTACAGGAGGGACACTGCAAGCTGCCATCCTGCAGAGAAAAGTAGGACCCTCGTTAGCTCTAATCACTGGCAAGTGTTCTGATATTCATTGATTAGCTTTTGACACTCCCTCTGAAAAGCAAATGCTGGTTTCTGACTGCTCTGGACGCTTGGAAAAGACTGTCAGTGAGAAGTGACAAACTTAAGGTTCATTTAATTTTCCTCATCCAACTTAACTCGGATCTCAGCAGAAACAGAAACTTGGGCTTAAGAGGAGGAAAAAAGGCCCTGGGTGACACATTTCCTTTGCTAGCCTGCTCAATAAACACAGTCATCAAATATCACCCATATACCTTCATGACAGTCCATCACACTCAGCATTAATCTTTAACTTAACTAACTTAGCTCTTCTGCATGGCATCAGTTCTAAGTAACTTTCCAGACCAGTTTTTAGAAATGACAGTGAGTAACTATCAAATCAGAGGTTTTTATCAGTGGACAGGTTGACAGTTTTATACCTTTGTCCCGTTGTTGTACATGGCCAGCATGCAGAGCATGTGCAGGGTGTGGCCACATTTGATGAACTTCCCCACAGCGTCCGGCAGGACGCTCGGGCCCCCTTCCTCCGAGGACGGCACCTCGTATCCAGACGGGTTGGTCAGCTGATCCATGCAGATGATGCAGTCCTGAATGAGAGGGGGAACGAGTCAGCCATGAAGCAGAGACACATGGAGGAAAGCTTCCAAATGCTGGGTGAAATTTATCTACTTAGGTTATTTTACAAATGAAGAGTGGGAACGTTTACCTCATCCGGCACCGCAGCCACAACCTCCATGTAGCGCTGAATCACTTCCTCGGGTCTGTGAGCAGAAGCTGGCAGAGACAGAAGGAGAAAACGCAAAGAGCTGAGCGAGCTGAGACAATAAACCGACATACACAGAGATTCTGGAGATGAAATGGAATGAGATGATGAACAACCATGTTAACATTTCAGCCCTTTCTGCCTCTGGTAAACGTTCAAAAAGGGAAAGTGGAAATGTGACGAGAGGAAGAACTGATGTTGTTAAACAGCAACATGGATGGAAAACCAACTCCAGCAACCTCTTGTGCACATGCGAGTGTCAAGTCCATTTAGGAAACAAAATCATTTGATCTTTCCATCATCTTTTCCCAAATACTGGAAAAAGATGGATTGTTTCTGTCAAAGGGAATCATTTGATTTCTCTTTATGTAAAAGGCTGTCGGTAACCGTTTGTTATAAACACTGCTGCAGCGCCAGTGATGTTAAACATTAAAATAACTGTGTGAATATGCACTCAGACACTGATCTGTGAGACATTTATGCATTGCCAAAGTCAAAACAAAGTCACCATAAAACAGAGGTGTTAAACTTCATTTCATCCAGGGCCACATCATCACCATGGTTACCATTAAAAGGCCACATCATCACCATGGTTACCATTAAAGGGCCACATCATTACCATGGTTAGCATTAAAAGGCCACATCATCACCATGGTTACCATTAAAAGGCCACATCATCACCATGGTTAGCATTAAAGGAATGCTTATTCTTTATTCTCTCAGATTTCCCGCTAGTTCCTGGACTCAGTCGTAAAATTTTAAAAAAGGGCCATTTCTGTCATACAATCTTAAAATTCACAAAATTTCATAATATTTGTGACTTTTATCATGAAATTGAGGCTACTTAAATCACAAGTTTTTCTTGTATAGTAACAAATTTTAAGTAAACTCACTTTTTTGTAAAAACAAAAAACCCCCCAGCAAATTTAGTTGAAAAATACATCTTTTTCGATTATAAATCTGTCATAAAAATCTACAATTTCACAGAAATCGCAACTTTTATCATAAAACACATTTGTACTAAAATCTTTTTTTGTGTGTCGTTTTAGTTAGAAGTTTATGATTGTCTTTAAAACGCTCTCACAGACCAGATAAGATGAAGTGGCAGCCGGATGTGGCCCGTGGGCCTGGAGTTTGACATGTGCCATAAAGCATCTTAACACAGCTTGTTTTGCTCAACTCTCACGAGAAACTTCAATGCTTCTCCATGTGCTGTTGATTTCGCCTATTTCATACGTGTGAAGAAATCTTGTGACTTTCGTCATCTTTGCTCAAACACTGTTGTTCCTCCATTTACCATTTCCTCCTCATTACTTATATTTTTGTTTTCCTTTAGCCACCCATCTGTATACTCTGCAGACGCATGGTCAAATCTGGAAAAACAGCCTCATCATATTTTCCAGAAGCAGATTATCAAATGTTTGGAGATGCGAGAGTCGCAAAGTAGAAGCACATCTTCACAACCTGGATGACACTGGAGAGAAGCTTTGGGGAAATTATTAGGTTGTTGCAGGATAAGTGTGTTGGCTGGCTGGACAGTTTCACAAAACTGACCTTTTTCCCTCAACAGTTTATATTCTGACTTGAAGTAGCAGGAAATGCACCTGTGAGGCAACCAGTGTCAGTGTTTTGAATGTTATGGACTACACATGCCATGACAAAGCAAAAACACCAAAAATATAAAAAGTGGACTAATGAGACACACACACGAAAATAAGTCAAAGTGATGCAGGATGGAACACCCCTGGAGTCGATGGACATGAGAAGTGAACAGATGGATGGAGATGGAGAAGAAGAGGTGGACGGAGGGCTGGTGAGGTGGTAGCTACCTCTCCTGTGCTGCCTCTTTGTTCTTCTAACTGAACTGCTGCTGCTGCTGCTGCTGCTGCTGCTGGGGGGCTTGCTGGGCCTGCTGGCTGGGGGAAGGAGAGGAGGAAGAGGAGGAAGAGCGAAAGCAGCAGGCTGCTGATGATGCGGAGGCTGCTGATGATGCTGAGGCTGCTGCTGAGGGAGGGGGGCAGAGGTGAAGTGCACGCCGAGTCCCACTGCTGACATCAAAATGGAGGCCATGCCTGGAGCGGGGGTGGGAGGGGTGGGGGTTGGTAATGAGGTGGGACGGGTGAGGGCGGAGAGCGAGTGGAGAGATGAAGGAGCAGAAAGGAACAAATCAAAAGAATGAGTAATGTGGCAGCGGCCCTCATTTAGACACAAATAAAAATCAGAAAGCACTGAAAACTTTAAATTTAACCAATATTTCCTCCGATACCAGATTATCTGTGTAAAAGAACGACAGCTTGTTGGTCTGATCCTATAAATTTACGAATAAGTGGAGCTGCTTTCTTCTAAATTACTTCACTTCTGAAATGTAAAATTATGTTTCAACAAGTTATTTTAGAGTTATAGTTATGATACGACAGAGTGACGGAACAGTTAAAGATCTTCAGTCATGAAGACTTAGTCTTAAAAGCATCTTAAAAAAAGTAACGTTAAAGTCGCTTCGCACATACATGTGAGCGTAAAATATAAACTTTTATTTAAACGAAACACTGAAGATTCATCATTATTTGATATGTATGATTGAGATTGAAGCTTTGAATGTCAAATTTCATAAAATACTCACATTAAAGACTGACACATAAATGTGAACAAGCTATAATTGTATGTATAAATGTTTTTGTGTGTAGGGCCTTTAATGTGAGTATTTTGTGTCTATGTGGTTTACAATAGTCTAATATCAAAAAAAAATTAAAATAAGATAAAATAAGAATGCTCCAAAGTGCGCAACGTTGTATGTATCATTAATAGTACGCCTGAAAAAAAAAAAGCTATAAATTAAAAGCGCAAAGCACAAAAATGTAATGTGTATTCTGACATCACGATTATAGAACTAACAAAAAATAAAATGAGCACCAGTTTAAACCGGTTTTCCTTGTTAAGAGGTGACTCTTTGGCTCTACGCAACACCTCCAGATCTGGTCTGCTTGCAGTCCAGCCCTTTCAGCTGTAGAAAACACCTGGAGCATTAGGCTAGTAGGTAATGAAGGTCCAAGATTGTTGAGCAGCTACAATCCTACATCAGACCAAAATGGGACAGTCCTGTCCTAAAACTTCAGCAGCTGGTCTCCCCACTTCCAGATGTTTCCAGACAAAAGAAGAAGGGATAAACATCACCCAACTTTTTTACAGATGTGTTGCTGCCATCAAAGTCTAAATGAGTTCATATCTTCCATAAAAAATTCTCAGTTTCAACATCTGATATGTTCTTTATGTTCTGTCGGGAATAAAATATCACTTTATGAGACCGTTTTTATTGACGTTTTTACTCCGATTCCCAAATTTTCAGAACTGGGATTGTATTTTCTTCTGGTGGAGCTGGATGACAAATTGTAGAAATTTTGGAAATGTGGCAAAGAGAGCAACACCATTGAGATTTCCAGATGTCGCCACAAATGCACCAAGGTTGTTGTGTTTGTAGCTTAGCAACAACGGAGTTGGTGACGTCACTTGCACAGCGCAGCTAACAGTTCAAAATCCAGGCTGCAGAAATGATATTTCACAGTACCAGGTCCTGGATTGCGCCATTTGTTGTTGACAAGCACATCAACTCTACCGCTGTTGCTTTTTCTGCTCCTCTTCACATCTCCATCCGCCCTTTTCATCAGAAAGTTGGGATTCAGGTAAATGTTGCTCCAGCCACGTCTTGGTGAAACACATTGTTGAAATTTCAGATTTGTCCTCGTCGGCACTTCAAGCTCATCCATCTCGTTTGTGAGAGATCTCAAGTCCTTTTGTTATCATGGAGGGAGGAGATGGTTGAAACTTTCTCTCATCCCCACTCCGAATCTCACGATTTGAGGTCTTAATCTGGGTATTATTTGGCCTCTTGAAATCACGCTTGTAAACAGCTCTCACATTGCTATGGTTACTTACCATACCCAGTAGGGAAAAAATTATAAAGCAAGCCCCCAAACCACAATAAGCAATGATTCAAAAATCAATGCTGTCAGTGAAAAAGACCCTGAATAAAATATTTTTAAAAAAGATGCACAAAGATCGTAAAAAACCTGGTGCTACTGCAACACGCTGCCACCAGTCTTTGATGAGCGCTTATGCGAAAATCATCTACCATCTGCATTATATTCTTAAAATAATGACCCTTCATTTAAAATGAGAAAACTGTAGAAAAAATAAAATCAAAATGAAAAACAACTTCAAAATAAACCAATAAAACAATCTTTGTTCAATCAGCACCTTCAGTCCTTTCCAGCCTCATTTTGTCCGGTTAGCTTACCGCGGCTGAACTCAACCAACGGCAGAAGGTACATACATTATTAATCACGTTTCCTGGCTTAATACCTCGTCTGTTCTCGTACTACAGCAGCTTTTCATGGAACTACGACTGCCGCTGAGAAAATGTTAAACGGGAGCTCTGCCTGAGCAGACTGTTTGTAATCCTAAATTCATTAGTCAGATTATCCGGGTCAATAGCTCACATTCTAGCCGACATGGTGTTCACTACAGTTGCCTTTTATTTATTTATCTTTTTAAGGTTGGAACAGCCAATAACCAGCCAACCACTCCATGTAAACAGATATTTCTGATTCTGTTTAAAAAAAAAAAAAAAAAAAAAGGAGAAGATAAAACCAGCATATATGGTTTTCAACCTGACAGCACAGGAGGAAACGATATTCACATGTTATTTATGCTTGATTGAATCATGGACTGTTCATTATTACCTAATGAGTATTAAAACTATACATTTGAAGAAGTGTCTGTTTAACGATTAACTGAAGTCTCAGTTTTATGCTTTTCATTAATGAAGTTCTGGTCCAGCAGCTTCGTCCCACCAGGCTGTCAGCGTCACTTCCCGGAGCTTCATTCATCATTTTAGAGGCGTGTCTGCAGGAGAGGAGCAGCTTTAAATTTGGCCTTTTCGTCGTAGTATTATCTGACGCTATTCAGCGATACACTAAGAATTTAAAGAAATTATTTAAGCTTTAAGAAAATCTTAGATATCTTTAATATTCAGAATGCATGTCTGTGCACTGGACGAAGCTTAAAGACGGCAACACAGACTTTAAATCACGAGTGTCCAAATATTTCATCCCGGGCCACATCATCACCATGGTTACCGATAAATGGACGGTTGTTGTCAAGAAATGTCAAATTTTACAAAATTCCTACCTTATATATTTTGCGCCAAAAAAATTTGTTTTGTAATTGAGCATTTAAAAAAATAAAATAAAATAAAATTTCATACAAAGGCAAATTTTGTCTTAAAATGGATTTATTCTAGATGCCCTTTCCACCCTTTTCCGGGCGTAATTATAGAGGCTGCGGTAGATTACATCATCTATTATATCTTGGGACAAAATTCAAGAAACTTGTTAACAATAAGTTTTATCTGGAGACCCATAAAAAGTTCAGATGCATAGCTGCATGCGGTAAGAAAAACTACAATAGTTTACTACAACGAAAGTCCCAGTGACTGTTTCCATGACAGTAAGTGCATACGTCTCGTTCAAGTGACCATTTTACTATCTTATAAAGTGATTCACCCGACATCGCAATTAAATTTAGGGTTTTGTCCCACGTCCAGCATCTCATTCTTCTTTTTGGCCATCATTGCTAATTTGATTGCAACACTGGATGTTACACAACACAATGCAACACTTTGACTAGATATCTGGTACTTAATGTCTGTAAATTATAGTAAAACAGACTTTTCTTATACTGTTTGAATGCACTATAAAAACACTTACATCAGAGTTTAATTCAAATAATTACTGCAGGTCCAAAGGTGAAACTAGTCCAGGTGACACTAGTTAGCACGGATGGCACAAGTCAGTCCAGGTAATACTAAACCAGTGCAATTAGGGCATTAGAAGCATGTGGTAGAAAGTATGATCACGCCTGTTAAGTGTTTTTATGTACAAGAACCTTCTGACTCAGTTTTACAGAATATTTTCCTACATGTCAGAAAAACTATCAAACATATCACTGCAGACGTGTGCATCTGATGTAAAAGACTTGATCAAGACTGAAATCTGAGACTAATTACACTTCTATGTGCAGAGTCAGATGCTTTTTTTACGTTTGCAGCGATGACAAAAGGCCACATCAGTGTTTTATATGCCCTCATTGAGGTTTCATTTTTACTTCTGACTCCTTCCTGACCTTTAACTCGTACTATTCCAAAGCAGACTGACACTCACAACATAAACGCAGAGCATGTTAATTACAGGCAGCCTGCTGCAGAGCGTGCTGCAGGACAGATTGAGCTCAGGAAACAACAGAGGACGGATGGTTAGTGACCCGTTTACCTGCCAGGGCAGAGCTCACGTTGGTGGACCCGTTCAGCTGCACCGGGATGGAAGGAACACTGGAGGCCAGGAAACACAGACAGAGACATTAAGTCAATACATAAAATGTGAAGTGAACAGGAAAAAACAACACAGTCTACCAACTATTTTAGTAGATTTTACATCTTTTGTATGAGATCAATAAGATAAAACTTTATTTTAATTAACTGCAATGCTTTTTTTTTTTTAATCTGTTATATAGCTGCTGTTGAAAAAAAAAAAAAAAAAAAACATGTTCAGAGGGGCAAATGACTAATTATTGATGTCAAAATGTGATAACTCAATGACTGCCTGGTGTAAAAAGGGAGCTTGTCAATATATTGAGAGATTTGCAGCCAGAAACCCTGTTTATTATGCAGAACTTTCATTTAATAAATATGAAGAGTCTCAAAACCAACTTCCCCCGTTATGTTCCAGCTACTTCTCAATGAATTATTCAGCCTTTGTGGCAGATGAGATTAAGACGGCCAGAAGAAGATTAAACAGATTTTTTCATCCAAGTGACATAAATATGTAGTAAAACTAAGTAACAAAGTAAATAAGGACTCCTTACAAGACAAACATATCCACAGATGACTTTAAATGCTGCCACCTGAAGTATACAACGTTCTCTCGTCTTTTATGCAAACATTTTTAAACTTTTGCACCAAAGAGTTGCATCCAAGTTTGTTGTACTTGATGATAAAGCTGAATGATAAAGCTGAATGATAAAGATTCAATTCTTATTCAATCAAGCAAATCCTTGCAGTTTGTGAGCATCAGTCTGAAAATGTTTTTTTCCAAATTGCTCATACGGTTAACTGACCAACAAAACTATTGTCTTTTTTTCTGCATCACAGTTGAGGTCTTTTTTTGTAGGAGTCAGGAAACATTGCAACATTGCATTAGTTGTGAAGCGTTCAGAAGCATTCTAAAAGCTTTCACAGGCTGCATCAGTGAGGCGGCAATAATGTGCACAAGGTCCACGTGAATAAAAACACTACATATAAACAGCAAGAACTATATTGTTGCCTTACATATAATAATGATAATTCGAATTTAACATCAAATTTCATTGTGAAATGATGCAATTACTACATCATCTGAAATTAAATTAAAATGTAATTACTCATTGGTTTTACAATGTTCTTGGGTGGATTTATTTAATTTATCCCCTCATGTACCAGTTACACCAGCTGTTAGTCCCAAAGAAGAGAGACTTGTGTTGTGTTGTTGTATTTTAGCTTCGTAAGGAAGATGTACACCAGAAAAAGGTACCACAGACCCCAGAATTTAACCCACTTCTGAAACAGACACATTTAATTTATCAATACAGTGACTAAATATGGGTTTGAAAGCCTTTAAAACTGAATAACAGATATGTCCTTCCGGTCTCATTTTCAGTCCCTCCAGGAATTTGTGATTTTGCGATTGCAATGATTAAGACAACTTCAACCAAAGTCTGCAAATATATGCAGAGGGTCATAATTTTTCTAATCTACAGCAAAACCTTCGCAATTTTTGGACACTCATATGCTGTTATTAATGAACTGTAAAGATTTTATTAAGCAGTACAAAAACAGAGAAAGAACTACAAGTCTGACAGTTCTGGAAGCAAAACTACATGCGCTAGCTCCCTCTGGTTAGCAGACAAAGGTTACATTTTATATTTTAATTTATACTAATCTGTAAAAGTATGAAAGCTTGTTGTTATCCGCCAGCAAAAATCACAGAGAAAGGTTGTGGAAAAACATTTAGAAATAGTTTTAACAAAGAAAGTGGAGTCACCTGGGCGAGTGACCTGGACTGAATAAATTCTGTCTTTAACAATATCCTACTAAAACTAGTTTTATAGAATTAAAGATGCAAGAATATTCCATTTGTTCTCCTTTAAACATCTAATTCTTCTTACTGTTGTAAGAAATTGTAACTTTTTTAAAATTTATTTGAATAACACATTTTATCTGCACTTATTTTTACAGTTTTGAGATTGCAGTTAAATATGTTATAAAGACTGTGTCTTGTTATTATCTTGAATAAAAATAAATTTTGCAATATTTAACTACCTACTTAGCTTTTTCCTCCCATTTTCTCGTTTCATAAAAACACAAATCTCCACAAATTGTAACCACAATTTTTGTAAAAACGTTGCTGTAAAAATAAAGCATTTTTAAATCACAAAAATCACAATAAAACTCAGTTACATCCTGATGGGATGTCTGTTTTAGTCAAGTTACCTTTTCTGAATTTTCCACTGGAAAAGTTGAGAAGGAGCTTAAAAATTTCTTTAAAAATGCAGTTTTGTGCCAATGAACAACTATCTGGTCATGTGACTCCATGTGGAAGCAACAACTGCAAACATTCTGGCTTTCATACGAACCATTTAAACGTAAAAAGACAAGAAAATCAGACTCCACAGGTAAATGAAAGCTACTTGATTGAGCCACCCATTTTTAGAAACTGTTTTCTTTGTGCTTAGTGTCAAGGGGAAGGAAGGTCAGAGGTCAGAGGACACAGGAACTGAGCCAGAGCAAACACACCACCTAAACCAAAGAATGTTTTTTTGCTATTCCTGTTTGACAGGATGGGTCAACGATGAGACAAAGACAAAGACAAAGATAAAGAGGAAGGGAGTGGAGGACCCCATGCATTGATGCTGCTTTTACATGGAAGCAAGACACCAACCTTAACCCGTTGGCACTTGTAGAGCCAGTCAGATGTGGCGCAGACATTTGAGTAGTAGAGGCAGGTGGAGGCCAGGGGCTGCCCCAGGACATCCCCCCAACAGAGAGGGGCCTCCTGGGGTACGGCGAGTAGACGGAGGTTGGGTGAGCCACAGTAGCCCTTCCTGTCCCCTGCAGGCTGGGCCGGTTAAGACTCCCTGAAGAGAAGGAATGTCGAGAACGGCTGGGCATTGGCCCCGTGCTGCTGTGGCTCAAACACTGCTGGCAGGAACAGGCAGGGCCTGAAGGGATAGCCGGCGGACCGGAGGAGGCCAGGGGGTAGGGGAGGCTGCACTGCCGCTTCACTTGGCGCCTGAAACCCGTTGATTTATTAACTTGGGCCAGAGACGTGAGATCCACTATGTAGTTGTATCCATGCGGGCCCAGGTCTGCTGTGCCTTGGTGGGCCTGATAGCTGTGCTCCAACAGGATGGAGGTCCGAGTCTCATACGGCGTCCAGCCTCCTTCATCGTTGGCCCATTCCCAGTAAACACCACTGCCAAGGCCTGAGGACTGAGCAAACAGAGACCGGCGCACCGACCGGGTCTTTCCTAAAAATAAAGAAGATATAGAATTGAGACAGACAATTCTCTTTTTTCAAAGTTGACATAGTTTCCTCATTTCTTAATAAAAAACATCTTTTATCATTTCATCTAAATACCACAAGAAAAAGCCTCCTTATAAACATGTACATCAGGGGTATAAAACTATTTCAGCAAGGGCCACGTCATCACCATGGTTACTGTTAAACGACCAGTTGTCAAATTTTCCACTAATTCCTGAACTTTGTCGGAAAATAATTAACAATTGCCAAAAAAAGTCAAATTTTAGTGAATTTGTGACTTTTATCATAAAATTGAGGCTGTTGTACTAAAGTCACAATTTTTTGTATAATCGCAATTGGAAAAAAAAAAAAAAAACTTGTGAAAATTTTACAAAATTTGCCATTTTACAATCTTTTTTCATAAAAATGTGATTTTTGTCATATCTTAAATTTTAACGAAAATCATAAAATTGACTTTTGCACGAAATCACTATGTCTTTCTTGTAAATCACAAATTTAACAAAAGAAAATGGCTTTTTTTCTGTTTATTTAAAAAGGCAAATTTTGACGTAGCCTGTTTTTTCTCCAAGACTTCTTATTGAAATCAGAAGTGTCACAAAATTGTGACTTTTAACTTAACTTGCAACATTTTGGCATACAAAATTCAAATTTTGTATAATTTCAAATTCTTGTACTAACATCAAGATTTTCTGAATAAAAAAAAACAGTTAATTTTACAAAAATCACAAGTATTGCCAAAAATGGGCAACTTTTTGTTAGAACATCTTTTTTTCCAATCGTTTACTAAATTCTGACTTTGACATAAACCAGCTGCTCTCCACCTCAGTTATTCCACTTTTTGATGTCAGAACTGAATCAAATGGGCACACTGAAATTTTCTCATTAAGGCAATTTCACATTGTATGCGTTTCAGAGAGTTGATCCAATACCAGTATCAGAAATACTCTCCAATGCTGCTAAAAATAAGTGTGAGTATTTAATTCTGTACACTATTCAACCACATCATTTTTAGAAACACTCCTTACAAGATAGAAAAATAAGCTTTATTTCAGACACTACGGTCCATACAGTACAGAGTCGTCCCCATTCTAGAACCTGGCTTCAAATCTATGGGCTTTCTAGATGTGAAACCACAGGTTTCATCTGACAAAAGGGCAGGATCAGCAAGGAACATGCCCAGTATCACTTATCAACATCATTGGCCCCTTTCCACTAGTATCTACTCAACTCAGCTAGACTCTGCTCTGCTTTAAGGGTTTTCCACTAGTCATCGTGCCGGCTCGTACCTCCTTTTTTCGCACCTACTCGGCTGGGGTTCTAACTGAGCTGAGTCGGGCTGAAAATGCAACACCACAAGGATGATGCAGGCAAGAGAGCAACTCCTTCACAACCGCCATATTTAAAACTCTGCAACAGCGACTGCGATTTATTTTACCTTTACAGTTTTATTTTTACATGGCAAGCAAGCCTTCTTCGTGGTGCAACGAGGACGCCTTGACGTCCTCCATTGTTATTGCCGCACATGTAACCGGCATTACTGCATATAAAGATGTCACCCGGTTTCGGGCCACCTTACCATAAAGGCTCACCCACATTGAGGTGGTACTGAACTGTAATGGAAAACGACTGAAACTGAGGCGAGTAGAGCCGAGGTGAATCAAGCCGAGCTGAATAGGTACTAGTGGGAAAGGGCCATCACATGAAGAAGTTTAAAATGTCAAAGAGACACTGTAGCATTTGCTTTCCAGAAATGAGAGAAATTCCATCCCATTTAAGAAAGAAAAAAAAAGAGAGAGGGAGGGAGAGAGAGAGAGAGGCCAAAAACCCAGAACAATGACGGATGGACCTTAATAAACAGCCTGCTCTCTCCAAACAGTATGAGACTGATCATCAGACATTTGGACCCCTGATGTGTTCAAATGTCAAAATACCTTTTAATGTTAAATTGTAAATTTAAAAATGTAAAACAGCACTGGTATTGGATCAGTACTTGATACTGAAAGCCCAGGGACCAGAATCAGTATAGGAAAGAGATTCAAACATGTCTCATAACTTGTTTTACTCTGGGTTTAGTCATTTAACTCTTCTCCATTTATTTAAAACAGTGTCAGTCCTAATCACACATAAAAATAGAATTTTAAAAAAAGTTTTAACCCTAAGACTAAGTTTTTTGTCTTGGTGGAACTCCATGGTCTTAAAAACTACAACAATTTATTTTCTATACACTTCATATTAACAGGATTATTTACAGTTTGATTATTGCAGCCTGATATGTGAAAGAATGTGAAATACTCACATTAAAACTCTCCCACACATTTTTGTGCTCAAAGGAAACCACATACACATAAAACATACATCATCTCATATCTCCACTTCATTTGGGCCTTGGGGCTTTACGTTTGTGTTAATTTGGGATGTAATTTTTACCATTCAGTCATTTGAATGGATTTCAATGTGCACATTTTTGTGCGTAGGGTCTTTAACGTATTTTAGTTCAGTCAAACTATTTTTAACAAATAAGTCACGGTAACCCTCAAGGAGACAATCCTTCAGTCTCTGGGCCCAATAAAATTCCACCTAAAATTCCACCGAAGTAGTCATCTCGGTCCCATTCATGCTGACGTCATCCAGCTAATTAATGAATGTATGCATTTATCTATGGGGGTGTTGGCAATGAGCCATATGAACCTTTAATATTATTCAGAGTGCATATTACTGCTGGAGTTGAGTGTTAAAGGTCACCTGTGTCCTGTCGGAACTGCTTCAAGCTCGGTATGTCGATGAGGTAAGGGGACAGGCTGGGGTCTGACTGTCCGAGACAGATGCTCGTCGCGCCGGCTCCTCCTCTGTGGCCGCGCGGTGACAGACAACGTTCGATGTGGGCGCTCACCTGGCCGCTGTAAGGCCGCCAGCAGCCCGCGTCGTCCTGCCATTCCCACACAGCTATCATGGGCTGAGACTGCCCGGCGGACCCGGAGGGCGCAGCCGACACGGACGGCCCGTTCCTAGAGCCGTTCACCCGGGCGCACGAACCAGACACGATCGCCATGTTCGCCGCTGACAACAACGGTTAGCTGCTTAGCTCGCCGCGGCTACGACGAAGACAACGTCTGCTAGCTCGGCTCGTTAAAAAACTCCATTATCACTGCGTTAACGAGCCTTCGAACACGTCACCGGGTGAAAATCAAACGATGCGCAGCCCAGGTGAACATTCCAGTGCATGATGGTACGTGCAGAGAGCTTACAAAGAACAAAAATAACATTAGTTTCACGAGAACGTTGTCAAGGTTCCTCCTCTGCTCCAGCGGTGCGTTTGTGGGCCGTCGGAAATTCGGCAACCAAGCGCTGCACGTCTGTCTGGAACATAGGAATGTCAAACAATCGACCAATCAAATCAATCGTAAAAAAGAAAAATAAGATAAACCAATCAGTCTTTATTCATATGACACACCTAAACAACCAAGGCTGACCAAAGTGCTTAACAGCAATTAAAAACAAAAGCTAAACGTGGACTATGAAAATACTAATCAAACACATACAAACTAACAAAAATAAATCTTTCAAAACCAAAAACATTAAAAGAAAAGTTAAAGTGATCAAATTGATGTGCTCTTCTAAAGTACATCTTTAGATTAAATAACAATAAATAAACTGAGCACAAAAAGTAAGAAAATGTGTCCTTACTTGTTTGTTTCTTTGCTAGCAATAAATCGTGTACTTTATTATCCATTCATGGTGCCACATTTGTAAGGTATACATATTTGTGGGATGAGCTGCAGAACTGAGTATCCATGAAAAATTTGCCAAATCTTCTTCTTTTTTTTATATGCTGACTCTTGTGTGGTGGATTGGTATGATTGAAGTTGGAAGAAACAAGACATTGGAAACTTAATATAATATAAATCCTATAATTTAACAAACAGGAGCTTCAGTAGCGTGTGGTTAACCATACACAGCTACAATGACTTGGCTCCTCCTCCTCATGCTGGTCACCACCCAGATAGCAAAAATTGATTGAATCAACACTGAAATATTGTCAGGCTGAGGAACTGAATCATCATTGATGTCAGTTATTGAAATATATATTGAAAGTGCTCGCTATGATATATATTGAAGTAAAGTTGAATTTCCAATGAATTCTGACAATGAAACCACCTTGATTAAACTATGATATGATCAACATTGAAAGAATGTAGAATGGAATCAACTTTGATTCAATTATATTATTCATTGCATTATATATTGAAGTAAGGTTATTATTAAAGGGACATTTTAACACTTCAGCCTTTTTTTGTATGTTTTTAATATGCCTCATTAAAAACCCTATTAGATTAGCTATTTCTAGATTTTTTTTAAAGAAACTAAGGTTGCAACAGTTGCTTTACTGCATGCTCTATTAAGAAAAACAAAACATCAAAACAGACCATTATGTAGTTTTTTTTTCCCCTTAATCACACACCTTTCTTTTCATCTTTTAAGGCAAGGGTGGGGAACCCTGGTCCTCCAGGGCCACATGTCCTGCAGATCTAGGTCCCTGCTATAACACACCTGATTCAAATGAATGGGTCGTTAACAGACTTGGACACACCTAGATAACAGGCTGATAGTGCTCCATTTATTTGAATTTGTTTGCTTTAAGGTTTCCTTGCCTGGCTTAGGTGGAGGAAGCCATGTTGAAAATTATCTATTTGCACACATTACACAAACTCTTTTGGCCCAATAAGAAGCTGTGTTTTGCCGCTATATTATATTCCTTGTGTATTGCTTGTAGTGAATCCTCTACAGTCATCTTGTACCACAAGCCTGAAAAAAAGAAACAAATTAAAAAAAGTCCATAAACAATAAAAAAAAAATCAGCCAAATTATTTTATTATTCAGGCTCTTACAACATATTTTAAAATATCTTAACAAGAAAGAGAAAAAGACAGAAACATGATTTCCCCTCTGTGTCCAGAGGACTTTCCAGTTGCCATGTTAAAGGCGAAACGGTGAAAACATGCATGTTTTCACCATTTTGCCAGGCTAAATCCCCCCTACAACATTCCTCACTGTAGTAAAGGTTTCCTTATATGCTCTACACCTGAACTACTACATGCAAAGCAAATGGATCTCAGTCTACCTACACTCACTACCGATTAGCTCCATGCCACTAGTTTTCTTAGTTCACCATTATAAATAAACAAACTGCTTCACCATGGTGCTGGTTAAATCCTTGCTTATGTAATTATTAAAAATGCTAACTTTCATATACAGATATTTAAAATACCTTTTAATTGTGAAACTCGCTAGCGAAATGGCGCACATAACGTTAGCCTATGTGCTAGCTAATATTAAGTTAAGACTAAATTGCCACAGCATGGAAATAATTCACAAAGTTAACATTTAGTCAAACATTGACAATTGGGTGATGGTATGTGAATGGGACAATAAATTATATTCCATAAGGACTTACCAGTTTGTCTCACACACAGAGGAAATACGTTTATCTGCCCCTCTGTGCCCACTTGCCACAAATACCCGAATTCCTGCCCCACAGAACCGTCCCGTTGCTGGTGACATGAGCTACCCAGATCCATCATCAGCACCATTGTAGTTCATTGTAGGCATTTCAACAATGAAAAATTATCATCTATACTACATTGCTTTAACAACAGTTTTTCAAATGTTGAAATGGTTGCTGTAACATTTAATCAACATAGAATTTTCAACCTCAACCAAAAATAACCAATCTGACCAAAGTCCAACACTGAATTAATGTCTTTTGCCATCTGGGCAGTCTGGTCACACGCTGTTGTGGGATGGCATCCCATTCTTCAACCAGAATTTGTTGCACATAAATTCAATTCAGTTGTATTTATATAGCATCTAATGCAAGTCATCTCTGGATGCTTCTTAGAAACCCGGAGTATGACCTCCAACCACATGGCAATCTGAACAGTGGCAAGAATAAAACTCCCTCCTGGGAGGAAACCTTGATCAAGACCTGGATCACTGGAGGGGACCTTCCTGCTAAAGACTATCCTGGTGAAGGAAGAAAAGAAGAGGGAGATAAAAATATAAATGGTGATCAGAGGGTCGGACTGCAGGTCGGCCATGTTAATTGATGTTCTACAGCAGCATCTACATCAGTGACTGTGGTTGTGTTGGTCTCTCTGGCACCAACAGCTGATCCCACAAGCGTTCAGTGAGGCTGAGGTCAGGACTGCTGGCAGGTACAGATTCTGAAGCTGGTCTCTGATAAACCTGCTCTGTGGGGGCTAGCATTGTCATCTTCGAGGACAGAATTTGCTCCCAGATGTTGAGATATGCGATTGAACTGGTTGCAGAATTTCATCTCGATATCTCTCTGAATTTAAATTGCCTCCAATAATAACAAACTTTGGCACAATCCATATTCTCATCTCACAAAAGCATGTTCCTGACAAATGTGTCACCATTTAAAAAGGAAATAAACAGGCTTTGAAGTAGCAAAAGTTTTATTTTCAATAAGCATTGTTACAACACAGAAATAAACTGAAACACAATTTCCTTCACTTTTTGTTCTTAGTTTATATAATTGCAGCCTGCAACAGAGAATGTACTGCACATACATGATACATTTATTTAGTGACATTAATAAATTACTGAATGGGCAGATCTCTGTGATGGACTGGCGACCTGTCCAAGGTGTACCCCTGCCTTTCGCCCTAAGTAAGCTGGGATAGGCTCCTGCTCCCCCATGACCCTGCACAGGAAATAGCGGATATAGATGATGGATGGATAGATGGATGAATGGGCAGATCTGGCTCAGGCGAGGGGCCCACAGAGTCCCGGGATAGGGGAGACACAAAACAATCTGAAGTGTGTCGTAAAGCCACCACACAAATGTCAAATTGAGACACAAAATATACACACTTGATGAGCAATATGAGGAACAATACGGCCATAATGAGAGGAGTTTGGCACAAAATGAACACATACATAATGATTGAAAAAGGGACATAAAGATGACTATAAAGAGATGGAAAAGCACACAAAGGCGGGAAAAGGATACACAAAATAACCACAGCGTGAATCAAAGTAAGGGTAAGATGCACAGTCAGAGACAAAACAACCATAAAAATCACATAAATGGTTTCTTTTGTCTTTGTGTCTTTGTGCTCCTCTGAGGAAGAATTGGGGAGGTGGGCTCTTCACACATCTGTCCAGGCTTATTAGCCTTTCCAGTTTATTCTAATGCAGGATATGCACATGCGTGTGAGTAAAAAGCCATGTGGGATCCTTCACTGGTAGTAAAATAAAATGCTTTTCACTCTTGTAAATCTTATTCCTTGTAAACACATGGTCATCCTTAATTCTTTAGCGTTTTCACCAGAAACACAAGTGGTGGTGATTTATTAAAGAAAGGGCAGGTGGGGGTAGGCAGTCCTTAAAGTGGTCCACATTTCTTCAATCATGACTGTCCAGTAACACATTTTTCACTTTTAAAGCATAAATATTTAAATCCAGTGTTCAGTTTGTCCAAAAAGCTTTAAATGCATAGACCTCCACATCTCCACAACAGAAGCTTACAAGGTGTACATGAAGTGTACATTCTTCTTCTTCTGCATCCTCCTCTTCTTTCCCCATCAGAAGCATTCTGCCCTCAACTGGAGATCAACAGAAACCACAGAAGTGCATTTAAGCTTTCCAAATGCCTCAAATTAGATTGTTATTTAAGCACATCTTTAACCACAAATACAAGAAATTCATTTAAAGCAACATTTGCAGCTTCAGTGTGGATCACCAAAATAGTCTTGTTCAAGATGAAAACAGGCAGTTGAAATGATTGTCACAATGTGTATGTCAAAGATGCTGCTTTCATAGAGCTCTGCAAAAACTTTTATTTTATTGTACGCTGTGTCATTTCTGCCTTCACTTCAAATTCAATGGAGGTAGACAGATGAGTGCAAACAGATCACTATGACGTCTTCAGTGCTGAATAAAGTTGCTCAAAAGGAAAAAAAAAACTTAAAATGTCCAGCTGATGAAATTCTCTAGGTGCCTGTGGAGTGTCAGGTTTGGTGTAAATGCAGAAGTCCCAACCAATGACTGTATGAACTATAGACAAACTATCCTGTCACGTGACCTACAGATTTGTATAGAGAGCATTTGAAGCAGTTTTTCCATGGTGATGTTATGTCCTACTGTACTGATGTTGGGTCCTACCAAGGTAATGCTGGGTCCTACTATGGTGATGTTGGGTCCTACCAAGGGGATGCTGGGTTCTACCATGTTATTCTGAGGTCCTCCAGTGATGATGTTGGGTCCAGTGATGCTGCATCTTACCATGGTGATATTGGTTCCTACCATGGAAGTTGGGTCCTTGTTGGATTCTCCCATGGTGATGTTGTAATGGTGATGTCTACCCCAAAGACATGCTGTTTAGGTTAATTGGTTGTACAAACGTTTGCCCAGCCATCATTTAAATCATCTATAATGTAATTTGAATTATGGGAGAAATAATAGGAGTAATTACAGGAATAACTTCTATCAGTTTACAGTTTACTTGTTATGTAATGTTCCAGTTATTCACTCTCATTACAAATTAAGGAGATCACCAGATAGGATGAAGTTGGGAAACACCTTTTTTTTTGTCTTTATCAGTTTTAAAACTCATAACTTTACTTTAATTAGCTTTAAACTTTTTAACAAAATGCGTACCTTGTTGTGAACAGACTCTTGATAATCACTGAAGACCAGAACTGATCGGAGAGAAACTTACCAAATCATCTGAAAGGTGGTTAATGAGAGCATTAGCAATCATGCACCCTGTATCACATCTGTTCAGCTGCAATTATAGATCATCCATATAAATATTAAATAAAGAACAGGATGATATACCTCCCCCTAGAACACCATTATTCATATGATATGGAGCAGATACAAAACTTCCCTATCTCACTCCCATCTTTTTTTGTGCATACTAAAGAGTCTTTATTCTCACAAGAAAACCCAGAACATATCTTTCTTACAGCTTATTAAATATTTTAAAATCAGCTCTAAATCAGCCGAATCAGAATGCAAAGGTTAAAGCGGGACAAGGCAGCTGAAGCGACAAAATATATTGGTACCATTTTTGAATTTTTCCAACAAAACACGACTTTTGGAGGCTTTACAACCTGTGATAAAAGACAGAATGGCTTATTAAATCTGATCTATCGGATGATTAACCAGTAAGTTATGGATCATTAGCAAGGGCATCATTTGGGTTACAAGATGGTGCAAAAGCCTCCTCCTACTGCAGTTCCTCCAGCGGGCTGTTTGATCGCTGATGTAAAAGTGCTGCAGGGCACCTGTGAACCGCTTATTAATATTTGCAACAGCAGATTTTGTGGCTATAAATGTAACACAATAAAAGGCTGTTGGCAAAAATTATCCAGTCGCCTGCTCTTACAAAATCAATAAATCATATATTTACACAATCACATCTACGACTGTAAACAACAAACAGTCTATTATAAATAAAAAAAAAGTACAGATTTAGCTGAAGAGTCATGATAAAGAGGATTTACCTGTCATCCCAAATATTGGATTATCACTAATCTACATGTTATGACCCCAGATGTATAAACCCTCTGTAAATCCATTCAGTGCAATTTATAAACAAAACCTAAATATAAACCATCAAGTTACCATGTCTGTGTGTCTTTTGTTAGTACACAAAATTTAATGACCTGGGGTGTGCAATACTATATAAAAAAATCTTAAAAGTCTCAGGAATCAAGTGGGTCATTATGTCATTATTTATTTGACAAAAATAAAGTCAAAAAGAAAAAAAAAATGTGGATAATACAAATTACCCCCATGATTCAGTATCTTGTCGATCCACCTTTTGCACCAATAACTTTAAGTTGTCGTTTCCAGTCTGATGTTTATCTCACATCATTTTAGAGGCAATTTTAGTCCATTCCTATTTAGAGTGTTACATTGGTTCATTTAGGTTTTTAGGTATTTGCTTTTTGCAGAGTTCTCATTAGGTCACATAACACACATTTCATCTGTGTTGTGGTCCAGGGATGTTCAAATTCCATCCTGGAGGGCTGCTGTCCTGCATGTCTTACATCTGGTTCACACTGCACGATTTAGTCCGTTTCAGACTCAAGATGGTCAGCAGTCGTAAAAATGTTCCATTGTAGCTCAGAAACGATGGTGGTAGCGCTCACAAAGACAAACAACCAAGGATGGCTGCAAAAGATACCGGCAGTGTCACAAATTTGGAGAAATCGTCTCATTGGGGTCATTGGCGTCATCATCTTTGCGAGATCCACCACTGCAGTTTCTGAGCTACAATGGAACATTTTTACCTCCGTTGACCATCTTTAGTCTGAGATGCTGAAATCATATAGTATTAACCTGACATAAGGGGGTACTTATTTTATTTTTTTTATTGTTGAAGGTTTTACATAAAAATCATAGAATTAAAGGATGGCGTATTAATTTACAATACTGCTGGATTGAATGCATGCCAGTTAAGCTACTAATTTGTAGACAACATCATACTACTACTGTTAACCTTGTGGCACAGGAAATTTTTCCCACAAGAGCGTCTAACCTGGTGTATTACACATACGGACACGTGGGATGAGCGCAGCAGCTATGACATGTGCATCCTCGATACAAAGGAAAGAAAAGCATGGAACAGAGAATGAAGTTCTGCATGCACTTCTGCAAATAAAGTCTGTCTCTCACCAAAAATATGCCCCTGTCTTCTTTTTTGGAGACTGATAATTGCTTCAGTCAAACCTCTCTCATGCCTCTTCCATCACAGATGGAATGGGAAGAATGATGCTTGGAGTTCTGCCCACGTTAATTACTGTGCACACCTGGCAGCTGTCGGTTTGTCACCCGCTTGTGTTTGATTGGGATGTTTCACTGACTGCATTTTGACAGTAGCACGTCTAAAAGCGTGAAGCCTGTCAACTCAGCTGTCTTCAAGATGTGACAACAACATTCATGATGTCATTACCTTTCACCTCCTTTGTTCCAGAGGAGAGGCACAAAAATATATAAACATGTGGTGGTCGGAGGGTCGGACTAGAGGTCAGGCATGTTAGTTGGTGTCCCTACAGTGGCATCTAGTCCACAGGTGTAGGGAAATGCTGGGATGAACTCACATAAGCTTTCTGTCTCACTGTGTTGGTCCACAAGAATGTAGTACCTGCACACCATACCGAACCTGTAGGACAAGATAGATTTATTGATGCACATTTAGTATAAAATTAATCAAGTCTGCTGCAGACAAGAATGTCGTAAAATAGGGAGCAAGCCTAATACGAGAAAAGACAAACTCAGGCTCCAAGTTCAAGCGTGCATTCTGCTAATTTCATGAAGCCAGACTCGGGAGAGGCGTTATGAAGATGGACTTTTACGATGTGAGTCGAGTCTTTCAGATCACTGGGTCTCCTTGGCGAGAGGAGATTTGTGCTTATCCAACATTTCCTGGCGAAAATTGAAAAATGTTTGCCACAGTACACTGAAATAACCTCTAATTTTCCACACCGCTGTTCAAAAGCCTGCCTCTTGCCTTTTTTACAGACTTTGCGGTCAGGGCCAGTGGACTCCGGATGGTGTCAATTACACGAATGAGCCCCGCTGCATTCAAATTATACTTTTCACGTGCCAAACCTACAAGACAAGGTGTCTCAGATGAGGATGAAATAATGAAATAATTCCTCTCAGTGAAGCAGGTCCCGGTGAAGAATGGAGAGGGCTGAGGCTGGCATCGGGGAAGCAGAACAATCTCCATTATCCAATGGCACCTTGCCCACACTGGGGCTATCAGTATCAATGAAAAGCCCTCTTTCTCACACTTTTTTAGTGAGCCAGGCTCAGGAGTACTCATATGCTCTATTCCCAGGAGGACAATATGCTGCTCACTCGAGAAAAAAATATGGTACGCAATTAAAGATTCTTCTATACATGACCTCACACACATGCACAGTCACCAGATGTTGGTAACAACCCAAACCATACATGTTCATACATTAAGTTACATGTAATAATGTGAAAAATGGGAAAAGAACTGAACAAAGCAGACTCATGTGAGTAAACTGCTAAAATCAGATCATTATAAATTCTCAATAGTGCAGTTTTAGTGCTGTTACGAGATGTAAAGCAGACTGAAACTTTTCGTATATATTAATTTCATTTTAAAAATGTCATCTTAAGGTAAAAAGTTATAATTTTGTGACATTTTTAATCATATGATAAGTCTTGATCATGCAAAAATTTTTTTTTTTCCACAAAAAGAAAAAAAAAAAATCTAAAGAAAATTGTGATTTCAGTACTAAAGTCAATTTTAGATACAGGCTGCAATGCTTGTTGAATATGAGGTTTTATGACAAAAAAGGTTTTGTTTTTTTTTTCAATGAAAAAAAGGTCACTTTTTTAATGAAAAAAGTCTTCCTTTAAAAAGAAATTCCAATTACATAAGAGAAGAGAAAAACTGAAATCTTAGTGCAAAAACATTAATTTCATGTCAAATGTTGCATTTTTGTAACATTTGAGATTTTATAACAATAACTGGCCCTTTAATGGTAACCATGGTGCTGGTGTGCCTCAGGGTGAAAATGGAGTTTGACACCCCTGATAAAAGGAATTAAAGGAATTAAGTCCCATTTAGCACGCACCATTCATGAAAGGCTGTTCTGTTATTTATGTGCAAGAATAATCTTTCCAAATGCATCACATGATCGTTCTGAAGCCTCACTCTGGCGGTTAGTGAGCACTAATCGCCAGAGTGAACCAAATGGGTACTGTTGTCCTTCTCTATAAAGTTTCAGTGCCCCACATTCAAACTCATTTTTCTTCCAGAAAGTTCATGTGACACATCAGCTCTCCAGCGGTTGCTGTTCTTGTCATCAGTCAACAGGAGACTGACATCCATCTGGTGTCATCAGCTGGAAGAAGATGCAGCCCACATGACGCCATCCCCGAGTGCCTCTGCAGGATCCTTCTCTGGACCCGGTCTGACAGACCAGCCTGAGCACAGCTACATTTGAAAGGCAGCTCAACAAATTTTGCATATCAAAGTCTGTTTGTGGGTTTTTTGGGGGATTGTTGCTACATGTGTGACGCTCTTGTGGCTCCAGAGGGAGCTGCATAAATCTGTCAGACGTTGAGTTGCATTGCTGCGAGAGGACAGCACGGCGTGGAAGAGACTAAAGATAATGCAGGAAGAAAAACTTCCCCACTTCTCCTGCACACAGTTAACCCTTTGATGCACCTTCAAAAAAACCTATGTTGAAGTCTTTTTGCAGATAATTTTGTTGCTTTTTTAAACCAACATCTATCCTAGTCAAGCATATCAAAATTTATAACTTAAAAAAAAAAATCTAACCCTTAAATTGCCAAAGTTTTGTTATGTTACAACTTCATTTTATGGCCCCAAAAAACAAAGAAAAAACAAAACACTAAATGTTTTATTTCCCATATACTTCATGTAAACAGGATTATCTGCGAGAAAGATTAGCAGCACCTTTTATTCACATACTCAAATTAAAGACCAGGAATCTATTCAAATCACTATTTTTGATCCTGCTCTAAAAAAAAGTATAAAACATGCATCTTATAAGTTCTCTGCTTCATTTGAGGCCTGGATCTGTAAGTTTGTGTTCATTTGTGAGGTCATTTTTTTTAAAAACCCATTCATAGTGATTTGTATAGATTTCAATGGGCACATTTTTGTGCGTATTTTAGCCCGCATTGTTTATAATAGTCTAAAAATGAATAATGGTTTTTAAAAAAATGTGTGAAGACTCAAAAATACACAACCTTGCATGTGTAATTAATGACATGCCTAAAAAAAAAGAAGAAAATATGCTATAAATTAAAAGCCAAAAGCACAAAAATGAGCTTGGGTGCATCAAAGGGTTAAGAAAAGAGATAAAAAAACAAAAAACTGTCCATTGTGAGTCTGGCAGTGTTACAGTGGCGCAGTGCTAGATTGTCATGATCCTCTAATCAAGTTAAATAGGAGTAATACAGATGACGGCTCTGTGAGGCCATTTTGGTGCTGGTTTCCTGCCTGAGCGCTGAACCCTGAACGCTCAGAGGAATAATGCACCAGAAATCTTTCAGCATCAGCACAGCTTTGATGACAATTGATTCGTAGCACTGTGTAAGGAATTTTGAGAGGACTGAAATTGTTGTAACTCGCTGCCTCGCAGAGAGCAGCGGCTACAATCAACATGGCTTTTTATCAGTCACAATGGTTTCTAAGAGGACCCCAGATTCACAGGAAATAAATGTGTGAAATCACATGAGAGCGTCAATGAAAAGCGCTCATGCAGCACGGTTCTCTTCTCAGCCTTTTTACTGTTTGTTCAGCATGTTTCAATCCCGTAATTTCTCTACAATAATGGTTAAAACGTCCTACCTCGTGTTGTGGGTGACTCTGCAGCTGGATCCATGTGGCCTTTATCTTACTTTTCATCTATATGAAACATATCCTGGTACTGTATGACTGTGGGCCATTACTTGTAAAGAAAACAGCTTTTATGAGGATTATGCGACAGCACTGCAAAGACGTTATGTTTACGAAGAGTTGCACATTTCTGTGCAGTACAATAAAACTGTCATGTTTTATGGTTTAGCTGAAAAGTAAAAGCCAAATGCAGGTACATGAGGAGGTTGAAAATGTTGCCTTTTAACAAAAAAATAAATCAAAAAAACCCTGAAGTAAAAGCTTAAACCTGGGAAGACTGACACTGACAAGAGAGAGGGGAGGCTCCGACACACAGGGGAGCTTTATTTTGTCTTCATATTAATTATTCTTTGATTTCTCAAAGTGACTTTCTGTCATAAAATCTCAAGTTTCATCATAAAACTGAGGCTTTTGTTCAAAAATCACCAAATTTTCTTGTGTAATCACAAAATTAAAAAATACAGCAAATTCATAAAATACGAATTTTTGTCAAAGTCTCAAATTAAATCAAGAATCTTTTTTTTTTTTTGCATATTTTGACAGATCAAGACTTTTTTCTCCCGAACAACCAAGACTTTTTATTGTATGATCACAAATGTCACAAATTGAAAGTGACATTTTTCAACTTTTTGCAACACTTTTAGCATAAAATGACAAGTCATAAATATACTATTTTTCTTCTTTCATCTTTTCTTTTCATTTCAACTTTTTATTCTAAAATCACAAATATTTATTAGAAAAAGTTAATTTTTCAAAAATGTTGACATAAATGATCAACTTTTAGTTGTGCAATCTTTTTCAAATGTTTACTAAGTCCTGTTTTTTTTTTGCGTAAACCAGCTGCGCTTCACCTCAGTTATTCCACTTTTGATGTCAGTACCCAGAAATGTTCTTGTTAGAAGTTTACGATTGTCTTTAAACACTCTCACAGGTCAGATAAGATGAAGTGGTGGGCCGGATGTGGCCCGTGGGCCTTGGGTTTCTTTGATTCAGCTCTTCTGGTGTTGTTGCAGATAAAACTGCATTCTTCACCCATATAATAGACTTACAGAAGCTATGCATCCTTTTGCTGCAAACACTGAAGGAACTAATGAGCAGTAAAGTCTCCTAAAGTGTTGCATCTCCATCCCAGAAAATAAAAAAATATGGTGGAGGGGCTGGATAATTCTTCACTGAGCTCCAGCTGTGCATCAAATTGCAAAACTGCAGAAATTGAATGAGATACTCTGAAGCTCAAGCAACCCCAAAGAGAACGAAAACTGGTGGTCTCCAGCACAGAGCTGTTTTTTGCTCATTTTGTTTTCTCTTTTAAATAATAATCCCCTTCAAAGAACATGATCCCATACAGTAAGAAAAAATATCACTTCATATACTGATTAAAGACTGTTCTCTGTTCTCGTCACTGCTGTTTGTAATTTGTTACCATGTTAGAAGGAGACAAAAGCTTTTATATAAGCAACATTTATTGACATGTGCAGTAATTACACCAGGGATGGGTGTCACTAACCTGAAGAAAACACCACGATAATTGTAGGAGGGACTTTGTGAAGCAGAGTGAGGGAGAATTATTCAACTGAAACATGAAGGTGGGCGTTCTGTAATTCATGTATTTATGTTACAGCCTCAGCTGACAATATTCACATCAGTCACAGAGAAGATGCTCTGCTACAAAGTCTTCTGTTTAATTAATTCTCTTGTTTCACAAATCACTTTGGACAGGTAGCTTTACTTTCAAGATTCGCTTTGGTCTTTTAAAAATTTATTTCTTTATTTTATTGACTTTTACTCAGATTCTTTGCTTATCTGCATTTAACAGAAGGAACATCTTTCAATAAGAAGCCAAAACAAAGAATAACTGGCTTTATAGGAAATGTTTAGATCAGGGGTGTCAAGCTATTTCATCCTGGGCCACCTCGTCTCCATGGCTACTGTTAGAGGGCCACATCATCACCATGGTTACCATTAAAGGGATGGTTATTCTTTACTTTTCTGTGACTCAGGTGTAAAAAATACTAAATGGTAATTTGTCTCAATTGTCTCAATTTGCCTTTATCAAAAATTGAAACTTTTATACAAAAAAAACCCAACAATTTATTTCTTGTCAAATCACAAATTATATATAAAAAAAAACAAAAAAAATTTTTTGATTCTAATTTTTATGTAATATTGTGAATTTTGAAAGATCAATTTTTTTTTCCGAACAAATAAGACTATTTATTGTACAATCAGAAATGTTACAAAAAAAACCTTTTAAAACTGAAAATTACATTTTTTTTTGTTAGAGAATGTCAGCCTTTTGCAACATCTTTACATGATTTGCAAATTTTGTCCTAAAATCAGAGATTTGGTTATTTTTGTTCTTTGTGACAAAGAGCAACTTTCAGTTGTAAAATCTTTTCCAAATGTTTACTAAATCATGACTTTCTAACTTAAACCAGCTGCTTTCCACCTCAGTTATTCCACTTTCTGATGTCAGTGATTATTCTGCCACCCTGCCACAGTGATGAATCAAACATTTCCTCAGAAATGTCATCAGATGCTCTCGTGGACCAGATAAGATGAAGTGTTGGGCCGGATGTGGCCCGTGGGCCTTGAGTTTGATAACAACATTTTAGGTGTCCAGTCTCATCAGCTGCTCGTGGGGACAGAAAGGCTGACAGTTTAATGGAATTGCTGGGTTAAAATGCAGAGTGTATTTTTAGCAAGGCCATAAAAGATGGGCTTCGCTAACAACCAGCAATGTAGAAATATGGCGAGCAACTTGTTTACAATTCAGCCTGTCTGTCACATGTCACAAGATGTCAGAGACGACATGTCAGCCACACTGCTGCAGTAACATGCACAGAAGTTTAGTTCTGGCTCCTCAGTGACACAGATTCAGATTCTGCTTTGAACTGCATCATTTTCCTCCATTCACATGTCTCCAAAAAGCCCTCTGGAAACAGATTAAATCATTTGCATGATGTCTTTAGAAAACCAAGTCGCCTGATCATTCGAGAAAATAGATTCGTGAAATTAAGGAGCTTTAAAAAGCTTTCATGAGCTCCAAAAGCTGAGATAATTTTCTCAGTCATTAAAGCACTCTAAGAAACAACCTAAAATTATAGTAATTGAAGAAATCGTCTGTAAAAAAAAAAAAAAAAAAAAGCTACAAGATTTTGGGAATATTTAGCAGTGGAATATGTATGTTTAAAAGAGTATAATGCATAAAGACCCAGCAGCAAAAGACTGAAAAATATATTAAAATATTTGACAGAAAAGTCCCTTTGAAGTTGATGTAGCCTATTTTTAAAAAATGTCTTTTTTTTTAATGAGTCCTGTCTGGCATTCTAGCCCTCAGAATTTTTGTCTGAGTGTCAAGGTGAGGCCCAATAGTTCTGCGAAGCATTACGACTTGGTCATGATGCTGCACTTGATATATTAATGAAACAATATTAGAACTTGCTTTGGGTTTCTTTTATATGCAATGGACACAGAGACAAAAAAAGAAAGGAGGAAAGAAAGAGAAAGCAGTGAGGAAAAGGTTTAAAGGGAAAGAAGGAGATAGGAGTAGAGAAGAGAGAAAGGCATAGAGAGAACACAAGTCAACACCCTTGAAGTCTGCCTCTAGGCCTGCGGAAAGAAGAAAGACAAAAAAAAAACAACAACCCCAAAAAACAGAACAAAAAACCACAACAACAAACAAAGCATGCCACACCAGGTCGACCACTCAGCCCCCGTCAAAGCAAAGACACGCCCCCGACCACCACCATACACTGCCAACAGCCATACACATCCCTCCAGCCGACCATCCACCAGAACCCAGCAGCCAACCAGGCCAAAGGGCTGGGCATCGCAACCAGGAGCTGTGATCCAAAAATCCGAATGACCCTGGGAGACTCCAAAGGCCCCAACCCCACTCCTCCCTCCGCCCACTCTGTGTTGTTATATCGTGCATTTAAAATGGGGGAGATGGGGTGGCAATTGGCACAACAATTGGTGGTGTGATGGAATGGGCGGAGGAACCCAGGGAACCAGCTCCACCACTGACCCCAATAGGCACCCCCGTTTCCCGAGATCCACCAGGGGAGGGAGGCCCCAATACCCACCAAGAGCAGGTGGCAGCAACAACATCGGGTACCAAGTCTATGGATGGGCACAGAGCCCCAAGGACTGACCGGGTCTGGAGGCAACGACCCAAACCCCCCCCTCCCCGGAACTGTCCAGACCCCTGAACCTGACCCCAGTCCAACACCCGGCCCCCAACCAAAGAAGCCACAAAGATAACTAGCCAGGACTGCATGCACAGCCACAGATAGCGCCCCGAGTGCATTCCCACCCCAACCAAAGAACCAACCAGTCCACCAAAAGTTGACCAGTCCATCAAAAGTTGACCAGTCCACCTATGAAGTTGATGTAAACTGCAAAATAAGAACTGTACAGGCCAATTACACTGTTTATTTAGTTAACTTTAACATGGTACAACATACATGTGTGTGTGTATGTATATGTATATATATATATAAATATATATATATATATATATATTACATTTAATATATATATATATTACATTTTCAAACTCTAACCCTAAAATGTGTGTGTTTTTGTCAAGAAACTCCATTTTATGGTCTAAAAACCCCCACATATGTATTATGTTCATGTTTATTTAGATATGTATGAAGTATATTTTTAATATACTTAATATAAACTGGATTATGTGATATTGTAATTCTATATAAATTATTATTTTTTTCTTTGTAATGTGAAATTTCATGAAATACTCTTGTTAAAGACCCTTCAACACATAAATATGCAATGACCAAAATTAGCTATAAAAATGCTGAGATGCTGGATTTTTTTCTTTTCTTTGTTTTTAAAACCAGCATCAGTCCTAATCACATATATCAAAAATTTATCAAATGGATCAAAAAAAGAAAAAAAAAGATTTGGTTTTTGATGTGCACATTTTTGTGCACAAGGTCTAATGCGAGTATTTGAGTCCATGTTATATATAATAGCCTAAAAATGGAAAAAAAAAATAAAAAAAATGAATATGTCATGAATAATAACCTGAAAAAAAGATAAAATGTAATATAAATTAACACAAAAACGTGCTTGGGTGCATCAATATTGATACTTGAGATTCACCCAAGAGAGTTCAATATAATATCATCAAATTTAAGGTCCACGTGAATCCTCGACTGACACCCTTTTCCAAAATGAAACTCCAAGTTTGACTCTTTACTCAGCACGGTGAATTTAGGAGTATGAAGATTTCAAATTAAAAATGGGATTCATATATTCAGCGCCCTGAAGGCATAAGTATGCAGGATCAGAAATGAAAGACGCAGCATCATTTTCCTCCACAAAGGACTTGGTGGATCTCTTCTCAGCTGGAAAACTGTTATGGAGCCATTTCAAATGAAGAGTGAGGATAAACTATCACTTTTAATCTGGATATTTTTCACAAATGTATCTTAGTGATGACATAAGAACAGCTCTCAGCTGATTGCACAACTGAAGACACGTTAGAAATCAATGGTACGGATGAGAAGGACAAACGCTGTTTTCTTCCAACACATAAAAATGAACCCTCTTCGTCTGTTTGCATCCTCAAATGCAAAACGTAAAAGAAGAGCAGCAAAATGACATGTTTTAACCTCATAAGCTTGAGGCTATCCTTAGAAAAAACAAAACAAACAAAACCTGAGATTTATTCAGTAATAGCTCCACAGCTTTAAGGCCAAACTGAACAACCTTGGGCTTTATGAATGAGAGATATCTGGGAGAAGTGTGAAAAACACTAAGTCGCCTCAGTCTTTTCATCAGTCCAGCGTGAGATTAAAGAAACAACAGCATCATCAGGGCTTAAAAAGCATCTCACAGCCAGCAAGAGTTCAAGCTATGTGATTTCTTTTCTTTCTTTCTTTTTGTTTTTACTCAGGTCTGTGTCTGAGCTCCTGGGGAAAGTGTTCATTCTTACAGTTATAACCAACATAACACATTTTTAAACTTCTACTTAAACCCTTAGATGCACCTGGGCACATTTTTATGTTTTTGGCTTTTAAATTATAGCATATTTTATCCATTTTTCAGTATTTTATGTATGATACATCCAAAGTTGTGCATTTTTAAATGTTCTTAATTTTATTTATGCATTTTCTCTTTTTAGACTCTTGAAAAACAAACAAACAAACAAAAAAGTGGAAAAAAATACTCACGTTAAAGACCCGATGGACAAAAATGTGTACACTGAAATCTACTGAAATCACATACATGATGAAAATAACGTCAAAAACAAAGAAATACTTAAAGCTCCAGGCCTCAAATGAAGTGGAGAAATGAAAAGATGTATATTTTATACTTTTTTTCTTTTAGAGCACAATTGAAAAATAGTGATTTGAATAGATTCCCTTGAGCACAAAAATGTATTAAAGGTTCTCTAACGTCAGAATATGACATTGAGGAAAAATGATAACGCATCTAAATAAAAGTTGCTGCTAATCTTTCACATATATCAAACATATATTGAATGACCAAACCATAAATTATCCAGTTTGCATGAAGTACACAGAAAATAAATCATTTATTATGTCTTTTAGACCATGAAATGGAGTTACATCGTGACAAAACTGTGGCAATTTAAGGGTTAAAATTTTTAAAAAATTAACCAATTTTGAAATGGATGATTAGGATTGATGCTGGTTTAAAATTAAGAAAAATAAATTTAAAAAAAAAATTGAAAGGATTTTTTTTATACCTTGCTTTGGTACATATATTAATAATGCTTTAATGCGCACATTTATGTGAGAAGGTTTTTTGAAGGTGCACCAAAGAGTTAAATTGCCTGGTTATAAACAGATCTCAGTTGCCAACAAAGGCAAGGCCATCTGAAAGAAGTTTAGGGGTATGGCCTAAAGCAAGTGAATACAAATAGAGTTTTGGACTTTAATCTTCTTCCTCTTTAGAGCAGAGCTGAAGCAGAAAAGCAGCTGCAGCGATTGAGACGCTGCGGATCACTCTCGGATGTTAATGCCGTCTGCAGAGAAGCAGAAGGATGGTGATGCTTTCGCTCAAGTGGGTCCCGATATCAGCTGAATGAAGCACCGAGTCTGGACTTAAGAAGCAATTTGAGATCAAGCTAAGAAAAACAAAAAGCTATTATGCTACTAAATTACATTGCAAAGTCTAATACTTTCACAGGACAGGTGGTACTAAAATGATTTGTTGATGAGTTTAAGGGGATTTCACATTAAGCCCTCTGGCTGTTCTGGTTACCAGCAGGTCAGAACTCTTAAACTCTTGAACTCATGAACTCTTGAACTCCTGGAGCCAAAAATGTCTGACGACTGCGCCCAGTTTCCGAAAACTGAGTAGTGTATGAGACAGCATTGTTGATGCTGGGGCATCTGGGAGTCTCTGCAGCGAGGCTAAATCTTCAGCACTGCTGTATTTATTTAATCAAATAAATGACTTTTTTTCTTTTGCCTTTTTGGTCAAGGAATGCAAGTAATTTAATATTAGATGCGGTTTGTGGCAGAGCTTTTCAGATTTAGCTCCCCAAGAGTGCAGAGCACCTACAACCTCTTTTCTTTCAGCGGTAATAGACTTGAGGCCTGATGCATGGTCCCAAAGGTCCTGCAGGACAATCAGTGGATAAAGAGATAAACCCATCTGAGCAATCATAACTTAAGATTGTGCGGAATCATATCCGACTTGATTGAAATTGCCTGCAAGAGCACTAAAGGAAACAAATATTTAAATGCTACATTCCAAAGTGATCATTTAAAGTGTCCTGGGAGAAATTAAAATGATTCAAATGTTATTTTAGGGCATAAAGACATAGACAGACAGAGGTGCTTCATTGCTGCTGCTGCAGACTCAGGGCTCACCCTGAATGGGATTAGTTTCATTAAAACAATCTTTGGTGTGGTTTCCCTGTTGGTGTGGATCACCTGAGACACGAACGCTGCTGACTGGAGATCTGTGCACGTTAATGAGCGGCGTGCAGAGCTGTGTCATGGTCCACCTCCAGACAAACTCTGCTGCAGGTTTAATTAAGATATAAGACAACCAAGGCCGACGGGCCACATCCGGCCCACCACTTCATCTTATCTGGTCCATGAGAGCATTTACAGACAATCATAATCTTCTAACTAGAATATTTAAACGTTTGATTCAGTTCTGACATGAAAAAGTGGAATAACTGAGGTGGAGAGCAGCTGGTTTATGTCAGAAAGTCAGGATTTATCAAACAACTGAAAAAGATTTTACAGCTAAAAGTAGATCATTTCTGTCAAAACTCATGTTCTTATTTTATTTATTTATTTATTTTTAATTATTATATTTTGAAATGTAATTTGAAGACAGAAAGTTGAAATTATACAAAATGTTGCATTTTGAAGTTTTATGAAGACTGTAATTTTATACAAAATTTTGCAAAAAGTTAATATTTTCCAATAAAATTGTTTAAAAGTTATTTGATTGTACAACAAAAAGTCAATAAAAAAATTTATGATAAAAATCCTGATTTTTGTAAAATTTGAGATTTGCAACTTTTTTTTTCAAAAAAGGATTGTGAAATTTGTCATATTTTACATGTTTTTCCTTATTTCTTTTACAGAAAGTATTTTTTAATTTTATTTGAATTTCTTTTAAATTTTAGTACAAAAGCCTCAAATTTATGATAAAAGTCATGAATCTTGAGAAATTTGTAATTTTATGACAAAATGTCTTTTTAAAAAAATGACTGAGGAACTAACAGGAAATCATATCTGGTTGAGAAGTTAAAGAATAACCAGTCCTTTCACTGTGACCACGGTGATGATGTGGCCCTTTAACAGTAACCATGGTGATAATGTGATCCAGGATGAAGTAGAGTTTGACGCCTCTAGAGTAAGATAACTTTATTCCCACAGTAGTTGTGTGCACCACCATTCTTAACACAATTCAATCCAACAAAAACATTTAGCCGTGCACACAACATCATTACGGAGGTTTGCAGGTTAAATAAATAAATACTGTAAATAATGCAGTGAAGCTATGACCATATTCATGTTCATCTCACCTGCATGTTTGATATAAAAGCAATCATTTCCCTTTAATTCCAGTCTAGAAAACTAAACTGCTAATTTGAACGGTCCCTTAGAAAGCTTGGGTGATGCAATTACACATTATGATGTGAACAGATGTTGAGGTTCACGCAAGTGCAATTATGGGATTAGATGTCGAGATGCGTCAATGCTGGGAAGGAAGCCAAAGTGTTCATCCGCACTTGGATTAACTGTTCTAAGTATAAAGGATACTTTTGTTATCCCTTAGAGGCAATTAGCTTGACATGAAGCAGAAACTGTGATCTGATGACACACACATCAGGGAAGTGATGGTTAGAATGTGTTGGGAACAGGACTTTCATCTGTGTTTGCCTGTTAAAACCAAACTTCAACACTCATTTAAATGAAATCGATCACGCAATCGAACCCTAACCCTAACCCTAACCCTAACCCTAACCCTAAATCTCAAAATTCGCAACTTTCATAATAAAATTGAGGCTTTGTACTAAAATCCCAAACTTTTCTTGTATCATCACAGATTTATAATAATAATGATAATAATAATGATAATGATAATGATAATGATAATGATAATGATAATAATAATTACTTGTATTGGTAAAAAAAAAAGAAGCTTTTTTTTTCTTCATAAGAAAGTGATTTTTTTCATAAAATTTCAAGTTTTACAAAATTTGCAAAGTTTGTCATAAAATTGATATTTTCATTTAAAAATTACAAATTTGAACAAACTTTGTCAACTTTTTTTTGCAGAAAAACTGATTTTTTTTAATATGACACTTTTTCCCTCAACAACCAAGAGTTTTGATCGTCCAATCAAAAATGTCAAAAAATTGGAACATTTTAACATTTAACATTTTAAGTTATTGTCTTCTTGTTACAAGTGATAAAATCAGGCACTGGCACAACACAAATAAAATCTGAGGACTTACGTCTGCTGCATAGTGAGGTTCCAACTGTCACAAGAGGGAACTAGTCTGTCAAAATGAACATCTGGGAGACAGGGGTGGCATCATCCTGTCCACAGTATACTGGAATTTAGTGATAATGACTGAATATAGGCAATTAAAGGTAGGGTAAGCGATTCTACAGTTTCTAGCTCAGAATGCTTTTTGTCTCATTCAGTGGTTGACTCCTGGATGACATTTATTTGTTGCCCATCTTTTCAGTGTACACAGTAAAAAAATAAATAAATAAAGCAAAGTTACGAATGAAAAATAAAATAAAATAAGATAAATCAAAAGTAAAATAACATAAAGCAGACATGAAATCAACAAACATCTCTTACTCTACATTTATACTGAACATTTTCTGCATGTAGAAGTTATTTTGTGTGTAAATACAACATAAATGATTGACTGAACTTTCCATTTTAACTTCCAGCACAACGTGATCGATTTACCTGAAACTCACCTGATTTGATTTGATATGATTTTTATTTTATTTTTTGTGTGTGTGTGTGTGTGTGTGTGTGTATGTGGCCTGGCTTGCAGGAGGAATTCATCAGTGGTAAACCAGTACATATCTGTGATGTGAAAATCTGATGTCCTTAGTTCTGTGCAACTATTGAAGCAATTAAATATTCTGTTTGGCTTTTTTTTTGTTTTTTGATATACTATTATTCATCCCCGTGGGGAAATTCATTCTCCGCATTTGACCCATCTGGGCTGCTGGACCCAGAGTGGTGGGGTGCTGTGGTGTGACGCCAGGGGAGCAGGTGCGGGTTTCAGGTGCCTTGCTCAGGGGCACCTCATCCATGGATGTGGACGTGAGGAAGCGTTTGTTCACATTTGAGAATAAATAAGCAGAAAAGTTTTCAAAGGCATTGAGTTTCTAAAGCTCAGATCGAGTAATAAAATCCAGGTGACAGATTGATCAAAGTTTGAGTTTTTATGACATTCTAGCCTGAAGCCAGGACTTTGAAGCAAGGATTAAAACTGCATCTATTGATTTCTTTTCCTTTTCTCAGCCCTTGGAGGCAGTGGAAATAACTGGTAAACAAAAGTGAGCACAAATCTAATGTCTTGAAATGGTTACTTGGGTGATATCCACTCACACATTTTTATGTATTTCCTGTAAAATAACTAAAAAAACCCAAAAACCAAACCAGAAGCCCAAGGAGAATTACTCAGCCCAAGCTTATATGATTGATTAGGTCCACCAGCAAAAGCAAACAAAAATCACCATTTCACATCAGCCTTCTTGAAAATTTGAAATCTGAGAAAAGCATTTCATCAAACGCAAAGTAAATGTACACCCCCAAATCCAGGAAAAATCATCAATATTTTACAGCATAGCAATTTAACGTATCATTAACGGCGCCAATGAAATCGGTCTTTCTTTTTTTTTGTTATTGTTGGCCCACATACACCGCTCATGTGTAAATGAGATAGAGGAGGTAAAAGTTTAAATAAAAAAAAACAAAAGACACAAAACCATTTTCTATTCCAAAATCCATCTTCACACTGAACTCAGGTCTTAAATCACACCAGCTTTAATCAGTATCATGCCAAAGCTGTCATGCAGTGGTGCAACAACATTCTTTTTTTAAAATAAGATCATTTTCAGCAGCTCTGTGTGTGGTCATTTATTTCCGCATTTTTAATGCTAATTTTGGTTATTTATTTACTTATGTATTTATTGCACATTCTTCAACTGTGCAAGTTCATTTAAACATTATTTTAAGCATATATTGGATTGGTTTTTTTTTGTTAAATTAGATATTTTTGTGATGAGATAATGAAATGGGTAATGGGTTTCTACCTTACCTGAACATGTGATGTATTTGTTGGTTTTATATTTGAACTTTATTTTAAGAATGTGTAAATAAACAAATAAATAAATAAATAGTCTAATAATGACTAAATCTCTTGATATAAATCTGAATTCAATTCTTCTTCTTATTATTATTATCATCATTATTA
>JBAMYA010000006.1:14751085-14762747 GCA_037176975.1 Arrhamphus sclerolepis | reverse complement strand
CCCCAACAACCAAGACTTTTTATCGTACAATCACAACTGTCACAAAATCGTAACTTTAACTTTTAAATACATTTTTACTGTAAAACATCAACTTTTTGCAACATTTTTCTATTATCTCAGCTTTTTTACCCCTTGAAATCACAAATGTCAAAAAGTTTTTGTCACAACTCATGACTTTTTTTTTTTAATTAACTTTTTTTTGTATATCTTTTATAAAACGTTTACTAAATCCTGACTTTCTGACATAAACCAGCTGCTCTCCATCTCAGTTATTCCACTTTTTGATATCACGTTTCCTCACAGTTGTTCTATTTATGATCTTGAAATGACTGGGAAGCCAGATTTCCATGTTTTAATTTTTTGGTTCCAGTGTAATTAAATGTGACATTGTTCAGAAATCATTCACTCTGCCTTCATGGACAAGTAAAAGACCGTAGTTATACCACTGAAAGTCCTGCAGAAAAATATGTTGTTACACTTGAATCATAATTAATGTAGTGATTTAAACTTGTTATAATTGAAGCTCGGGTTTCATATATCAGGCTGTGTTTCATTATTTGGAGTTTGACTTAATTTGATGATTATTTCCTCGACTGATGATGCAATTTAGAAAATAATCTCTGAGCTCACAATGTTTGCTTTGTCTGGACATCTAAATTAACTAAATAATTGGAAGGAAAAGCAGCTTTCTTTTTACATACTGAAAAAAAAAAGACTGAAACTGCCAAAATGATTATCAGATATGATGTAAAAGTGAGCATTGTATTTTTATTTCTGGATAGATTTAAAAGTATAACATAGCATTATATTGTATTTGTCAAAACTGTGAAATTGTCAGACAAATTAAGTGAAATATTTATAGCTTCTTATTTGTATTTCAGTAATACTAAATCGCACCTTGAAACCCTTTTTAATAAGGATACTATGAAAGCATTTCTGCGCTCTAACTTGTACAGCGGCTGCTTTTTTGTTCCCAGAATAAAAGCAGGCGTGACATGAATTGACCCTGATCTGTCCTGCTGTTGTCAATCCATCCATTCACGCGGCCGTCCGTCTGTTTCACGCAGTTGTATTTCCGAGTAGTGCTAATTGCCCCGGGGTGAGTTACCACGGCATATGTTTGCATGTCATGCAGCCTCGGCAGCAATTCAAGGAAATGACGTGTGTGAAAACTGCTTTTCCACCACTTACGAGGAGGTGGAGGAGGAGGAAGCTGCAATCTTGAACTATTTTTCTTCTTTTCCTGCCAGGAAACTCACTCTCCACCAAACACATTGATCATTTCAGAGGGCAAACTGGAATCTTTTCCTAGTTTAGGGTTACAAAAAGTGCGAGTATTGATTTTAGGAGACCGTTCTGGTGTGGCCCCTTTTGTAATTTTTAACCTTTTCACTGCGTAGTGTTAAAAACAGTCATTCACTGGAACATCAAACAAATTGAAACTGGGGACCAAGAGGTTATTCTAGGTGATGCAACAAGGACCTGCACCATCTCTGGTTTACATGACTTTTTAATCCTCCATGATTCGATGGAGGAAAGGTTGAAGAGACTTCATGAAAGACTGGTGCAGTTAATAAAAAGCTGCTGGTGTATTAATACCTCATGGGGCCTGTGTTGAAGACTGATGTAGCGCTGTGCTTTCTGGGGCTTGATCATTAATAAGGTGTCATAATCACATAGCGGCTCCTCCCTCACCTCTTTCTTACATCAGCTGTGATGAAAGATGTGAGAATAAATTGATTTAATTCCACTGGATTGTAGAAGGATTCAGAAATGTAAATGAAAATGAGTAGATTATCAAAAGGATCATGAGCTTTAGTAAACATACAAATGATTGTTTGTTTGATGGGGACAGATGTCTCCGTTGTTGGGCGGCTGTTTCAGAGGGAAACGTATCTTGTCCTTGACCTGGAAGGTTGGTGGTTTGATTCCTGGTCCTGAACGTCGTCCTGAACCTCCAGATGGCCTCTCATGTGTTGATCTTTGTGAGATCTGTAGAAGCAAAATGCAACGTGCTTTCTAGAACCTAAAAACAAGGATTTCTTTAAAAAAAAAAAAAAAAAAAATTATTCAAGACGTTTTCTGATTTTTGCGGTGA
Source organism: Arrhamphus sclerolepis (assembly GCA_037176975.1). Taxonomy (NCBI): domain Eukaryota; kingdom Metazoa; phylum Chordata; class Actinopteri; order Beloniformes; family Hemiramphidae; genus Arrhamphus; species Arrhamphus sclerolepis. Next base: position 14,760,649 of record JBAMYA010000006.1, on the reverse strand, counting down.
CTTTTAACAAAAATTGTGGCGCAATTTGTACAGATTTATTATTTTGCGACAACAAAATCGAAAAATTGCAAAATTTCTTTCATAGACAAAAACAAGACACAGTTTCCCTTTTCACAGACAATTGGCTTGAAAAAAATCTCAAAGCTGTTAGTATAAAATTAGTTATTTAAAAACAATTTAAAAAAAAGATGTAGTAAGATGTAAACGCCATTTTTAAAAAAAAGAACAAACTAAATTGTCTTGAAACTTTCTTTTGATAAAAGTAATCCAGTTTTAGCAGAACATTGTTAAAGACCAAACCTTTATTCAGTTATTGCTGCAGTTTCTAAAAACTAACCTGTTAACTGTCACGTTGTTTGGAGGAGTTTATTTCTGTTTAACAAAAGATGTATACAAAGTTTGGAGTTTTTTAAAAAAGATTTTAATTTTTTGTCATGATTTAACTCCATTTTATGGTCTAAAACACAATAATTGAAATATTTTCAATATATTTCCAAAACTGATTTCATTGGGAAGTAAATTCCTCAGACATAAAGCTCCAGCCCTCAAATGAGAATATGCAAGTTTTATATATATATATTTTTTTATTTGAGCAGGATCACAAAAATAGGGATATGAATAGATTTCAATGTGCACATTTTTGTGTGTAGAAACTTTAAAGTGAGTACTTCAGTGCACAATACATAAAAAATAAAGAACACTCAAAAATGCACAACCTTGCTTGTATCATCAATATTATGCATGAAAGAAAGGATAAAATATGCAATAAATTAAAAGCCAAAAACGCAAAAATGTGCCTGAAAGAGTTAAAAACAAACATTAAAACTTCAAAAACAAACAAAAGAAAACTCAACTTGACTGGTAGCCAGTATCAGGGTCTAAACTGGTGGATGCCAACATACAGAGCGTTCCAATAATCCAGCCTGGAGCTGATAAGAGTATGGATAGATTTTTCTACAATGTTCATTCCATACCAGTTATGACAAAAAAGTGGTTTCCTTCTGACAGAAGGACATGTTTAGGCTTCTCTCCTTTCTGAAATACGTATGTGGAAAATGGCTTTAACTGCGTGCAGCAGGACAGTAATATAATTTCTGATCCAGAATCCAGCTGAGCAGTAACTGGCAAGCGTATGAGCCCACCTCATTGTTGTGTTAAGATGTGTAGGGACCTGACAGCTTGATCCTGAATGAATGATGGGAGGTCCAACTCCCTGAAACAAGCACTCCAACCCCCCCTTGGGAAATCAAACTGTGGGAGCACAAACAGCCCTACAGTTGCAGTGTGATGATCTGTGCTGTTGAGGAAGTCATTTTTCATGGCGCTACTCTGGTGCCTTTGCTCAAACACGCCCACGGCGAGGCTGTTATCGGAACAAATTGTGTTTTCTGGGGGAAGTGACCAAGTGAACTCGTCACAACCGCCACACTTTTAATGAGGATTAAAAGGGAGCGTTGCTCCATTTGATCTGGGAACTGATTGCTTTGGATTAAACCAGAATCTGGATTTTCTGACCTCAGAATGTGACCTTACTTAGACTTGAAGATTATGACACTTTGTTAATGCCATGCCCATCACTCTTCATAGCCGTTTGTAGCATGTGTTAGGAAGAGGCTTTTATGAAGTTGCATAAGTGATGGACGTGAATAAACTCAGTTCTCAGCGTGAAAGGGAAAACCATGAAATCTATGTGGCATTTTTCTCATACAGGGATATAAACACTGATTAGGAATTATGATGCCAGTCTGGGTGCAACTGAGGAGACATCCACTGTTAATGAGGACCAGTAATGAACTGGTATGACTTCTGGACTGGTTGATATAAAAATGCCTGAATGCGCCAGTAGAAATGATACTGTTGCTATTTGTGCACTTTCAATTCATAATAATGGTCTGCTGATGATGAAGCTGTGTTTTGCATCCTGGTCTTCAGTCATGGCTGAACTTTGAAGAGTGGGCGTGTAGCTTGCGTCGAGCTTTCAGCTGAATTCTAATTGTGATTTCAATTTTGGCTGCCAACAATCAAAACCAATGTAATCAAGGAAAATAGTTTTTTATTGTCTTTTGTGCTAAGAAGATGATGACACAATCCTCATGATTGTGTGTAAATATACAGATTTTTCTTTTAAGTAATACTTTGAGTGACAGTGAATCCCCTTTGACTATGAGCTCTGTTCCATTACTGGATGAAAAATAAAATATTGCTCAGGTCAGAGCCTGGATGATGAATAGTTACCGGATGCCTCTAATGTTTGTGAATTAGATGGACCTCATCCACCACAATCCTTAAAGTCATCTCAGACTAAAGATGGTCAGTGGAGGTAATAAATGTTCCACTGTAGCTGGGAACCAGTGTTGGTCGGTCTCACAATGATGAACCACCAAAGACAGGCTGTGACATCATCAGTGATCGTCTCAGAGTGTGACGGCCTGTTGCTGCCTCTATAATCTGTCAGCTAACCTCTCAGAGACGCTCTACTAGGATAGACTGATCTGATTGGCTCCCCAATACTTTTGTTCATAATTAATGAGCTCCAACTAGTGGTAGCTAGATTGACCTGCTGAGAAAATGTACATTTTCCATCGGTGCATATAGATTTCTAGGCTACCAAAGGATACGACTCAACAATGATTCATATCAGCCGGTTCACTTTTCCCTGAGAGGTTTGGCTGAATATGAAACTGATGTGTGTCAGGATCGATGTTCGAATGAGGGGGGACAAAAATGCCACGACAGGCCATCTTTGCACATAGAGCTTTGTGTTTCTGTGACCTTGGAGGATATTAAGGCTTCAGTGTTGATGCACCAGTTTTTCCACATGAACTGAGGCTGATATTGGTTATGAGAAGCTTTCCAGATACATTCAGTCAGAAAACTAACAAGCAGCTCCTGCATCAAATCACAAAGACCTCACTGCGAGTTACTCCATTATTATGTATCGCCTTTTCTCTTCTTTTTTTTTTAAGTTTGGCCAAAAAGATTTTTTCCTTCGCCAGTGTCATTTTGTCCCTTGTGTTTTGTTCTCCTGTGACAAATTGGCAGCTGAAAAAAAAGAACATTTTTTTGTTTTTTTTTTGGTGATATGTAGCGTTATTGCTGCTGAGCTCTTTTCATATTTTCCAGCTGTTTTGTCGTTTGCTTCCAGATCTCCAACGCTCTGATATTTGACGATGGGATGAGCGCCATTCAGTGCTTTAGTTTGAGACGGAGACACACATTTCACATCACTTAATCATCGTGGATGTAAATTAGCTTAATTTCTTCCTAAATGCAGGTCGGAAAATAATATGAAAGCTTATGTGCATCCACAGGAAGTCTCTTTGGGAGTTTTCACTCTTCTGTTAACCATCTGCCTCAAAGATGCTCCAGCATTTTAATCTTGCTGATATCACTTATTTTAATTGAGGGGCTTTGATTTTTAGAGTGCAGCATAGCAGTGTGAGATGCAGCCCCCCGCGGTGCTTTCGACTTAACCAAAAGCGTTGCTTTCAGGACATCCTATAAGGCTTTTTCTTCCTCAAAAGCATTTTTTATAGACAATCAAAAATCATGTTGCTATTATTACTGTTGTTTTTTTATTTTTTGTATATCTTTTTCTTTCCTCTTTTCTCCTTAATTTACAAATAACAGTAATAATAGTGATAAATAGAAATGAATAATGTTCATTAAAAAAGCCAAAAACCTGTGCAAAATGAAAGTCTTTGTAATAACATTTTGTGTTTTGCACCTTTCAAAACACAGTTACACAACGTTTTACATTAAAACCTTCAAGCAGTTGCACAACAACAGAAACAAAACATGAAGACAAATAAAGGTCATGTAAAATCTGGAAGGGATCACTGATAAAAGTATGTTTTAAGACGGGATTAGGAGGAGATCATCGTCTCGACTGACCTGATTTCCTCGAGCCAACTGTTTCACAGTTGTGATCTAAAAGCAGATGCCCCCTTTTTTTTGTTTTCAGACAGATGACTGACCTCGGCCCAAGGATCGTCCCAAGCGGGGGGGGGACTATGCAAGACAATACAGACCTTTAAAAAAAAAAAAAAAAAAATCGAGTTTTGTAATCTAAAAACTTCAGTGAGCCAGTTAAGACCATCTAAAATAGGAGCAATGCCATCTTATCTCCTGGTCCTGGTTAAGTTTTGTGCCGTCTAAAGATGTAATGAAATCGACGCGTAGACATTGGTCTGAGTTTAGTGTGACACGTGTCGTCCTACATATAACTATTTCTAGAACTGCATGTTTGATTCAGTTCTGACATCAGAAAGTGGAATAACAGAGGTGGAGAGCAACTGGTTTATGTCAAAAAGTCAGGATTTAGGAAACATTTAAAAAATATTTTAGCAACAAAGCAATAATTTTTTCAAAATATTTGAATTTTATTTTTCTAACACAAATTTGTGATTTTAGGACTAAAAGGTGAAATTATATAACATGCAATTTTACAATTTTCCTCCAAAAAGTTAATATTTTCCAACAGTAGGCTACTTTGCAATTTTAAGTTAAAAAGTCAGAATTTGTGATTGTACAATAAAAAATTCAGGTTTGCAGCAGATGCTTATCCCCTTATCCCCCCCATATCCCCCTCACTTTCTTTATTTAAAAAAAAAAAAAAAAGAGCTTCATACAATGATGAGAAAACTGACTCGGTGGGCTTTTTGCTTGTTGTTGCCAATAACTCTGAGTTAAAAAAAAGAAATAATTTTAGCACAAAAGTCTCAATTTTATGATAAAGGTGATTATTTTTGGTTAAATTCTAAATTTTATCATCGATTTTTCTTACAGACAACACGTGATAATGCTAAATTTTTCCATTCCACAACAAACTTTTAGAAAACTATGGATAACTGGCCCTTAAACTGTAACCATGGTGATGATGTTGCCCAGCATGGAATAGAGTAGTTTTGAAAGGGGTCGTTTATGGATGTGCAGATTCGGACTTCAGGATTAGAAGATCCCCGCAGATCGGGATCTGTGAGTACACAGTCTATGAAATCTCATGCAAGATATTTTTTTTCGAGTAAAATCCAAATTATTATTTATTTTTTTGCTCTAAAAGCCAGAACAGGCAGTTGTGCAATACCTCTTGGTAACTCCCTGTTTTGAGTCAGCAGGTGGAGAAATGGTTGCTGGACTGAGCTCGGCTGCGGTGTTGGAATTAGCATCAGAAATGGGGAAAAAAATAAAATAATATCTGTAATGAAGTCATTATTCAGCCAGTCAGGGTTGTAACAGACCTAAAGTTGAGTTTGTCTTTTGCTGAGATGGAATGTAGAAAATCGTTACTCATCTTCTCTTCAACATGAAGGAGAAAAATGTGGTGTGAAAGGTTGAAAAGTGTTGGTCGCCAGAATGCAGCACAAAAAATAAAGATGCAAAACGAAAACTAATTTAATTTTTTTCCTGCAATTCTATTGTTACTTTTGCATTGTTAATTTTAATTTTTATTCAGTTTTCCTTTTTTTTTTTTTGTGAATGGAATAATTTTCCCACTGTTAATTTCAGTTCTAGCCTTCGTTTTTGGTAACCCTGGTCACGTCCAAGAAGATAAACTGGTCCTAAAACTGACCCTTCAGATACATCATGCAGATGATTTAAATTGTTCACAGAAATATAAAACTCTTTGCTGTGATAGTTGCTGAAATCTGATTGAATGCTTTCAAACATATTTTTTTAGCTGAGGAAGGACAAGTTGACAAGTTTCCTCTTCTTTTTTTTTTATTTTTTTAAATGAAAAGCTGCTTGGATCTTCTTGGAAGTTAGCAGTGTCATGTTATGTCATGCCATTTTATTTTCCATTTAATTTGTTAGTTTACAGTGTGTACCAACTTCTAAGAGGAGATAATTTATAGCTCAGGACTTGATAGCGCCTCTTTTGGTCGACCTTGTGCGTTTATCCCTCCTGTGGGGAACCAAGGTGAACAGCAAGAAAAAAAAAAAGCTGCCTTACTGGCTTCCCACCAGCAGACACTAGGTGCTTTCTCATTACCAGTTTCACAGCTTTACTCCCTGGGTAAGCCGCAAATTGCTCCAGTCTGCCACGATGAGCGATGTCTCAATCCCCTTATTGCTGTTCTGAAGAGCAAAGGTCAAGGAGCAATTGAGGAGGTTGCCTGGAGGAGACATAAGTGAGGCCACGTAAGACCACGCACGGTGGAAGTTTGTAATCCCCTTTATGCCTCCGTCATCAGAAGTAGGCTCTCATTTTTACTAAAACTCTCGCCACACATGACATCATTTCTCCCTTGTACTTCACTTGGAAGTGACTGAGAGGCAATAAGATGCAAATGAAGGAAACGGGCAGTTAAGACAAAGGACAAGCACCTATTTCCTGGCGTTGAATCTGGCCGGAGGAGTTTTAGTCATCATGGGACACTTGTGTCTTATCGAAAACAAAAAGCCGTTCAGAGCTGCAATTATCTGCCACTGTTTTCAAACAACAAAGAAAAAAATGATGTATATCGTAGCGTCTGCAGGACTTGTTGTTTTTTTGTTTGCACTGCAACAATCGTTCCTTTTGGGAATTAATTGTTCAGTTCATACATGGCTAAAGCCATTTTTGTGTCACAAATGTCACAAAATTTTCAAAAACTTCTCAACTTAAAAATAACTTTTTTTAAAATTGGAAAATATTAACTTTTTACAACAAATTACAGCAGTTGTAAAATTGCAAAATTTGTATAATTTAAACTTTAAAAAAATTAGCACTCCCACATTTTTATATAAAAGTAATAAAATCTCAAAAATGAAAATCTTGATCTTCGTTATAAAATATATTTTTACACTAAAATTATTTTTCTCCCTGTCAAATCACTAATAAAAAATGTAAAAAAAAAAAAAAAAAAGTTATACAATCCAAAAAATTTACTTCTTTTTTTTCACAACTTTTTATTGTACATTCACAAATATCACAATTTTAACTTTCTAACTTATTTAATTTTTTTTTTGCAAAATATCAGGTATATACTAATATACTAATAATATAATTTAAACTTTGTGCTAAAACTATGTATGTAAAAAAAAAAAACAATGACAACAATGATGAACTCTTTGTTGTGGCATATTTTTCAAATGTTTACTAAATCCTGACTTTCTGACATAAACCAGCTGCTCTCCACCTCAGTTATTCCACTTTTTCATGTCAGAACTGAATCAAACGTTTCCTCAGAAATGTTCTAGTTAGAAGTTTCTGATTGTCTTTTGTGGGCCAGATAACATGAAGTGGCGGCCCGGATCTGGCCTGTGGGCCTCGAGTTTGACACACTGTTGTATACGGGTGCAAAGTCAGATTCTTCATGAGCTCGCTGCACTGCTGAGTCTGGTGTGCAGACCAGAGGAATGTGTCACATTGTATTATGTAAAGTTTGTCAAATGATGCCTGTCAGATGTTATCAATGCGTGCACATGCCTGAAACCACAGACCCCCCCGCCAACATTACTAATCCCTCTTTCCATGTGCTTTTGTAACTATGTTGTGCTAACCAGAGGTTCTGGAGTGATTTTATCTCATCGCTATCAAAATGTCCAAGAATCTTTGTTATACACTTTGTGGAAGATATTTGACTAGACTGCCATCTAGAATGTGACTACAGGGACCATAAAACCTGCTAACTGACTCGTGTTCAGGCTTGAAAGTCATCTCTTGCTTCAGCTGCTGTTTACCAGCATCTTTTTAAAAACAGAGCTTGTATTTGTGCACATTTATGGTCCAAGGCGTCCAGATGGGACCCCTAGCCACCAGCACATTGTTGGAATATGAATTTTTTTTTTTCTGTCTTTCGTGTCTAGGGTTACAGCTCCAGCAACGAGAGTTGTGGTTATTGTTGCCGATCATCAGCATATATTGTTTTTATAATGAAAATAAAATGTAGTGCTGATCTCTATGAGGACATGAGCAACCATCATTCATTCTGAGTATTTGATGAGTTGAAATGAATGCATGTGCTCTAAGAGATGATTTAGTACAGGGGTGTCGAACTCCATTTCATCCTGGGCCACATCATCACCATGGTTACTGTGAAACGACTTGTAATTCTTTATTTTCCTCAGCCAATTGTGTTGTCAGATTTGCTGCTAGTTTCTCGACTTGTACGAGAAAACAAGGTGCTTTTTTTGCTATAAATTCTCAAATTACTTTTATCATAAAGTTGAGGCTTTTGTACTAACATCACTTTTTTTTTCTTGAATCACAAAAATAAATAAAATTGTAAAATCCCAAATTTCTGTCACCTTTTTATTCTCCACAAAAAAGTGAAATTCTGTCATGAAATGTCAAATTTAACATAAAATTGTGAAATTTACCAAAAACTTGAGACTTTTGTGCTAAGATCACAATTTTGCTTTTCTTGTAAAATCACAAATAAAATGTTTTGAAAAATCTTGTGGTAAAATTGCAAGTTTTAAAAAAATGTTTTAACAACAGAGACTTTATATCGTACAAAAATGTTACAAAATTTGTACTGTTTAACATAAAATTGCCATTTTTTTCGTGGAAAATATCAACTTAGACATTTTGACACAAAATTACAAGTTATAAAATTGCAAATTTTGTATCATTTCAGCTTTGTTAAAATTTTGAAAAAAATCGAACATACTGTCACATTGGAATTTACTCAGAAATATTAAGTGGTGGGCCGGTGTTGGCCCATAGGCCTTGATTTTCATCTCTGATTTGGAATAAATTGTCCTTTTTATATTAACAAAATTTAAATGGTTAAAGAAAATGTGCTGGTAATGACTACATGCAATGTGAGGGCCATCTTCCATCCATGCATTGGAAATAAATGATCTCATTATGTTTATTAACTACTAATTAGTGCACCTGGGTTTGTGGCTGCCAACTTTAATTACCTCCCAGAGGTCCCATAATTCTCTGTGAAATGCATGATGGGATTCATCAAGTGCCAGCTTTAAGGGCTTTCCATGATAGTATAATATTCAAACTCGTCTATCTGAGGAGTAAATTGAGGTTAAGGCCATCTCCTCGGTGTAATCTTTAGATGGTACTTCTGACTCAACTGTGGCGCATCTTCTTGTGAGCATGGCTGATTGAATGGCAAAACTTAAAGAAATTAATGATCGGTCTAACATTTTCCAGCCAATTTCTGTTAAGTTTTACTTGTTTTCCTTTGATTAAATTAATTAGAAGGATATTTTCAAGAGAAGCCTGTGCATTTGGGTCCTAATGAGGTAAATGTTGGTTGTCGTAATTAAGCTCACATTCTATATTGGCTTTCATCTGGTGGTATAATATTGTATATCAAGTGATGTCATAGGACAGTGGGTCTTTTGGTTCTTTTCTGGACATTTTTAACTTCTTACCCAGATGGCTTCTTATGTTCTGACATAAAACTTCAGGGCCAAATCCACTTCATCTCATCTGGTCCATGAGAGCGTTTAAAGACGATCATAAACTTCTGACTAGAACATTTCAGAGGGAATGTTTGAATCAGTTCTGACATCAAAAAGTGGAATAAATGAGGTGTAGAACAGCTGGTTTCTGTCAAAAACTCACGATTTAGTAAATGATTACAGAACATTTTAAAACTAAAAGTTGTACTT
>JBAMYA010000006.1:14711275-14750985 GCA_037176975.1 Arrhamphus sclerolepis | reverse complement strand
GAAGATGAAACATGGCTGGGTCTTTCAGCATGACAATGATCCCAAACACACCACCTGGGTAACGAAGGAGTGGCTTCATAAGAAGCATTTCAAGGTCCTGGAGTGGCCTAGTCAGTCTCCAGATCTCAACCCCAAAGTAAATCTTTGGAGGGAGTTAAGTCTGTGTTACCCAGCGACAGCCCCAAAACATCACTGCTCTAGTGGAGATCTGCACTCGACAACGCAGCCTAGGCGGAGTAGTCGAACGCAGATCCACTGAGCTTTCAACACAGAGCGCAGTGCCAGAAGACAAGTTGATAAAATAAATGAAAAATTCTGCATCGTTCAATAATTATGCGTACCAAACTCTGAGCGCCGTATTGAATGATTCAGTACAGAAACATGTATTGTTGCACCCTAATATATGTGTTTATATATATATATATATATTTATATAATTAAATAAGGATCCTAAATAGGTTGTCTGATTTTTATAAGTTGTAAATGGCTCAAACAAATAAAAGAAATCCCATACTAACCAACCAGAAACCTTCCCACTTCCAGGCTGAAGCTAATCCAGGAAGATGAAATGCTAAATTCTTCCCAGCTGACAATTATTGGCTTCTTAGCTATTCACTCCCTCTGATTAATGCACTTTGGATGCTTTTGAAAATAATTGCACAGTTTGATTAGTCGCAAGATGTAAAAGAAAATTACTTCTGTCCAGTCAAAAGATCAGGTGGACCTTGTGTTGAAGTACGGCCCAGGTTTTCAGAAGACTAACGTGGCAAGTCCACAAACCAGATGGTGATTTCAGGAAAGGATTGTTGAGAGAAAAATGATGGAACAGATACCTGTAGAAGATTTCATCATATGAATATGTTTGTGTGAAAGCTGCAGAAGTTCTTATCCAATTTCTTTTAGGAACTTTATCTTCATACAGAACCACAGAGCCGCAGACTGAACATCTTGCTCTCAGAAACAGCCCAGAATCGAGCTCTTTAGCGTCCCAGAAGCTGCCAGGGTGGAGCATGATGTATGGGCCTGTGCTGATTGGGCAAACAGACCTCTAGTCTGCTGGAAAGGAAGAAGGAGTGTCAGTTTAATCAATACTGAGGTTGCAAGTTTCTGTGAATTTACTCGGGTTTAAAACAAAACTGTGCAGTCACTTTCACAAGTAGGATATTGAGCTTTCCACATGCATTTTATTTCTGATGGCATCGTATTTGACTATTAAAACATTTATAATAGATTAAAGATGTAAACTAAAGCAGTTTTGGTTAGCCTTTACACCTGTAAGTAGCAAAGAGCATGCACACATGCATAAATGCTGCTCATCTTGCTGCAGTTATACAGAAAACTCCATTTCTCATTAATCAGAAATTCCCATTAGACTGAATTCAATTCCCAGGTGAAGAAGAGAATGAGGATAGAAGTTAAACAAGCTGCCAAGGTTAAGTACACTGGTTGTAATATTTCTTTCTTTTTTTTTTTTTTTTTTACTTTTTTTTTGCTCTGCTTTGACCAGAGTAATCGTATGCAGCAAACTAAGCTGCTGCTGGAGCCTTTTGACTCACAATTATATGCTGCATTAGGCTTTGATATTGGTGTAAATGGGGATCTGGAATAGGGTGTTTTATTGAACAGAATAAAAAAATTAGTTTGAATATTTTGCATGTGCTGTGCTTGTGGGATGATTAAATCTTGAGATGGAACCTTAGCAAATATTTAGTGTTTCAATGTTACAAACTAACATTTTAGAAATGCACTTGAACGGGATTGACTTTTTAAAAAATTTTATATTAAGATTTAATCTATTTTTTTGTCTTTAGTTAATTGAATTTTTTAAATATAATTTTTTATTTAATATTTCTTTCATTTTTCAATTGAATTAAACTTACTTGGACAGCAATGGGCTTTTATTTGATTAAATTCAAACAAACTGAACTAATTTGTATTATAATCGTATTTATGTACTGTAATTATTTGGATTAAATTATACGAGTGTATTAAGACTGTAATTGAAGATTGAGATTGCATTTTATTTACTTAGAATACAGTGGCTTGCACACAACAGTCTTATAAATGGATTCTAATTTATAAGGATAGGAATGTATTCAACTCAAAAGGAAATAAATTCATTATAATTGGATTAAAACACAGTGAATTAAAGTGGACAATAACTGGACTGAACTGTGAAAAACTGCATTGAGTATAAATGGATATAACTTCACTGTATTTAATCTGTAAAGTACCCTAGCACTTAAATTGAATAGAAGCAATAAAAACAAACAGGCAATTGTCTTAATGTGATTTATGTGAAATCACAAATTCGAGTAAAAAAAAAAAAATCATGTTCATGTCATTTCATTGTAGACATTCTCAGAGTAGAAATACTCACCACTTCAGTGTCTCCTGCGTGTCAGTGCACGCCGTAAGCCCAGCGGCCCGAATACATGGAAGAGCAAGGACATCACATGAAAAGAAAGTTTGAGCAGAAGCTTTGCTAAATTGAGTGGAAGTGGGTCAGAACGCACTCTGATGCTCCTCCACTTGACAAACAGATGACAATATCAGAAGTATAAATTAATAACAATTCAGTGCTGCAATTTTATTTACTCTTTTCCATTGCAGCTCGCCAGACGAAACACAAATTCCAGTAGGCAGGGCTATAATCTGCCTTTTAGATGACCTCGGATTTATTTGAGCCACATGGTTTGATGTCATTAAGGGAGATGCTGATAAATGTATCTCAATTTAAAGAGGTTTAAAGTTAGCAGTTTGTTGAAGGTTTCTGTACCATGAAAAGGCTACATCTGAATGACCTGCTTAACAGTTGACTGATCCTTTGATCATTCATCCAAGCACATCTTTTTTGTGTTTTTTGGCTTTTATTTATAGCACATTTGATCCTTATTTCAGATATGTTATTGCAGATACATGCAAAGCTTTTTATCAAGGTTAAAATTAACTGCATCTTTCATTTTCAGACTAAAATACTCGCATTAAAGGCCCTGGGCACAAAAATGTGCACATGAAATCTATTCAAATCCCTATGAATGATAAAAATGATGTCATCAGGAAGTAAATCCCTCAGAACACAAACTTAAAGCGACTTAAATAAGTGTAGAAATGAGAAGATGCGTGTTTTATGCTTTTTTTTAGAGCAGGATCAAAAATAGTGTTTTGAATGGCTTCCTGTGAGCACTAAAATGTGTCGATGGGTCTTTGAGTGACATTCAGCAAAAATATAATAATGACTATAAATAAATGTTGCTGCTAATCTTTCACATATATTAGGTTGTAATGATGAAACCATAAATGATCCAGTTTACAGGAAGTATATTGAAAATAAATCATAAACCATGTTTTTATAGACTATAAAATGGAGTTGCATCGTAAGTCTTTCTGAATGTTCGTCAAAGAGTTAAAATCTTCATAGAAGTACTTGTTTCTTATGAGCAGATGTCGTGCAGGAGCCCCAGCAGATGATGTCTGTTCAGTTTCAGCACTTCCTGTTGGTCACAAGTAACAAGTTTGAACAAAAGTATGTCCTACCTTTTTAAAATTAAATTCTGCGACACAAAGTGATGATCACGGTTTGAGAAAACGTGCCAAAGAATGCACAGATACTGTGTGTGGGTGGTTTTGTGTGTGTGTGTGTGTGTGTGTGTGTGTGTGTGTGTGTGTGTGGGTGTGACCCAGACGAGGATCGACTTAATAAAAGTTGTTGCTTCATGAAGTCTGCTGTTATGGATTTTATAGTAACCAGCTGGTCCAGGGTATGCTGAAGCGATTGCAGTGAAAATTAATAACCGCCAGCTGGGAAAATACATGTTTAAAGCGTATTGTTTTAATGCTTATGCAGTATATATATATTTTATTCTCCCCACACACACACACACACATCATTTAGCCTGGCCAAGCAGTCAAATCAAAAGCATGTGACTGCATGGTGAGCCTAAATGAGGTGTTAAGCTTCTATACTCTTCCTGGAATGATTATTATTTTATTTTTAAGCCCTGTAATGCAGGAGGCTCTGCTGTGTAATGGAATTGATGCTTGAGGATTGTATATATTAATGGCATGCTGTATATAGGTCTGATGTATGCAGCGAACGTCCCAATGGATTTAGTAATGGCTTTCATGAAAAGTTCTGTTCAGAAGTTGACTCTCTGAACCTGCACCTGATGTGTGTGTCTGTACGCTGTCGATTTTTGTACTTTTTGGCATCAATATTGTATTTGAAGAAAGCAGAAGTGCTTCCACGTAGGACTTTCAGTAAATGTAGGAGGCTTTTTGAGTTTCGCTTGGATCTTTTTTCTTGCAATTTTGCATCAAGATTTGGGGGGGAGCTATGATTTTTAGTGACAGTAACAGCAGCTGTAAATGTGTATTTTATGATTAGGAGCTGATTTGTGAATAAAGTGGGTCCCAATCAACCAACAATGATCTTACTTCCAGGTTAAAGCTCATCCAGGAAGTAGTTTAGTTTTGTCTTCAGTTCCCCTACTGACCACTAGGTACTGGTTCCAAAACAGATCTCAGAACAGATCTCCATTGACTCCCTTGTTAAAAAAGCCCATATTTACAGACTGGTGAAAAGACAATTATCAAAATAGGGTTTGGTCTCCATAATTAGGTTTTACATCAATGAAAACTGTACAGAGTTAGATTTTTATTATTTTTTTTGTACCACATCAGTAACATTTATATTAAGCAATGAATGACCAATCAGATGCCTGGAACACATTGACTGACACCTAGCCATCGACTCTGTACAGATCTCTGGATCACATGATTGGATGGTTCATCCAGAGTTATTTAATTATTGGTCCTGATTCACATGGACCATCAAAGGTGCTCTGTTGTGTCAGTAGTCTCTCTCATGAAGTCCATTTTATTCAGGTTTTATTCAAATGTAAATATTACACAATAATAAACAGAACTGTACCTTTGCTTTTCTTTCCATCTTTTCTTTATAACTACTTTTTTGGTTCTGTGATTTCAGGTCTTTGCCTCCACCAGCTTGTGGATTGGTTTTTTGTTTTGTTGTTGTTGTTTTCAGGGATGAATAATAGTCATCATGACGCTGTAAATGTTCATCACAGGTTGGGTGTATTCGTACCTCACTGTGTCTGAGCCTGTTTGACAAATCACTGAATTTATTTAGCAATCGCTGTACTTTGATTGTGTCTGCAGACTAAAGCAGTAGGGCTGGTGCTGCAGAGAGATGAGTTTATTCTACATTCATCGATCAAGTGGGCCGACCAAGGTGAAGAGAGGATCTGGGGTTTCCCACCGACAGACAGCAGCCGTGCTGCTGCAGGGTCGGGGGGGAGGCAGTCGTATTCACTGAGTATTATTGAAACTTTCCTTTTCTTTATACTTTTACCTGCTAAGGACACTAATGACGCTCCTCGTGTTTGTGGGGGTTTAATCACGCGTTAGGAACTGGGAGAAATGCTAAATGGAGGAAGCAGCCGCGGGGAGACATGAGAGTCCAATTTTTGAGGGTTCTTCTTGCGTGAATAATTTCATCTGCAAAATGCAAGAGCAAATTAGTTTGCTTGTAATGTGTGTGTGTGTGTGGGGGAGAGAAGAATCATAAATGAGGGGATGTATACAAGTCTGAAAGGAAAAAAAAGAGAATAATGTCGGGGAAGCTGTTTAGTACGTGACAGATGTGCAGTTATTTAAAAAACAAAAACAAGCAACAGTGCAGTAATGAGTGAGTAGATGGACTCTTGAGAGGACCGTTATCCTTATAGTTTATGAACTTTTAATTTGATATCGACCTTTTCTATTGTTGCTTCATGCTGAGTTCTTTTCCTGCAAAGACTCAAAACTGTTGTGCTTGAGTCTTTTTTTTCTTTCCCAGTTATGGACACATTTTTGTTGAAGGGTTTACTTAAGGAAAAATTAATGATGCATTTAGACACATGTTGCTGCTAATCTTTCACATGTATCAGGGTAGAATACTGAAACCAGAAATAATCCAATTTTGATGGAAGATATTGAAAAAATAATTTATTTTAGACCATAAAATGGAGTTCCATCATGACAAAAAATTTTACAATATAAGGGTTAATGTTTTTTTTTTTTTAATGTTTCATTATTATTATTATTATTGTTATTATTATTTATTTTTAATGTGTGATTAGGACTGATGCTGGTTTAAAAAGAAATTAAAAAAAAAATAAATTGGATAATTTTTGGAAAAAAATGTTCTTAGCTTGTTTTGTTACGAGCACATTTAGGGTCTCGACATACGGGGAACATTGCTCCCGACGCCTCCCCAGTTCCCTATGGAAATTGTCCGATGAGGCAACAATCGCTTGCCCTCCTCCAGCCAAGCGACTGGCATGTGAAATTTTGAGCTCGTAAACGTAGACATGCACACGCGGGCAGGCAACGCGACTAAAACCAATCAGCAAGGGTTTCATTGACTGACCATTGAGTGTAGACTATGCTACACGCTGCAGTAAACCACTTTCAACCAGCAACATTTCAGCTGTGGTTGACTTTCCCATTATATATGACATTTCATGCAGTGATTATCAAGTTACACATAAAAGGCAGCCTGGATGAGGCTTGAGGTCCACCATCAAATGCTGATCACCACGCTGTTTCTTTGTTTGTAATATAGGATGAACCAAAGGTTGTCATTTTCTTTTATAGAGGAGACTTAACAGCAAGATTTCTGTCAGTTCCAGTAAAATCATTGGTCTCTTCATCATTGGCTTGTCAGACACAGACTACTTTGAAAATGTCAAAATCCCTCCAGTTTAATAACCAATCAAATTTCTTGGTTACAAGTGATGCAAGAGCACGATTTTTTTTTTAAAAAGCTGCATCAAAGGATTAATGAAACCTCAGCGTTAAACCTGTAACAGAAATGCTTCTCTAACTGATCACTAGCACCTGGTTTTGCATGTCAGGCCTGCGTCGGCCACACGATCAGTTTTGTATTTCATTTTCCAGCGTTAAATTTGTGCTTGTATCTGTTGCATCAAAGAATGAATCAGAGAATGCAATTACATACCAATTCAAATTTTATTCGTATTATGCATAATATTTATTTGGCCGAAGGTTCGTTTATGACACCTCAAAGAAGATGAATGAAGAGGAGTGGTTTCTGAAGGTTCTTATATCCAAAAAGGAGGGGTACTGTTTTTATGAGTGTGCATTCCTAAAGTATCTGGCTTCACCAGAGGTTGGGGGATGGCACCTCAGCCTACCAGAGACTTATCTGTTCCTGTTTATTGCTCTGCCTAAACAATGAAAGACTCAAGTCAGCAACAGTCAGGAGCAAACAGAAGTTTTGAAAAACAGAAAGGACTCTGCTCTAAAAGTACCTTAATACGGATACTCAAAACCTGATAAATTTATGTTTTTCAAATCAAAAGTATAAAGGTATCCAGAGAGATAAATATGTAAAAGATTATCTGTATCCCCCTTTTTTTAATTTAAAAACCTTTATATTAAACCAGTAATGTCATTCCATTATTTTCTGATCATATCGGCTAATCAATATACTGGTGGGGCTGGGTTTTTCTTTTTTTTTTTTAGTGTTCTCATTTATTGACCAGGTCTGGTGGAAAGATTATGCAGAAGCTACATGTGAAGTTTGATTAGGCTCTGTGTGGGCAGGAGAGGAGAAATCAGGATGTTTTTTTTTATTATAATGGTAAAAGCAGCGTTGGCCTCGCTGAAGGTTGCCTTCTATTTTTATGTGAATACGTTTTCCATAGATTCTCCTGGTTGAGTTGAAGGCAGCCACGTTAAGAGTTGTGGAAATACTTTGTTGACCTCTGGATGAAGGTTTATTTTTCTGTTTGGCTATGGTTGAAAAGCTGTATAATTTAAGCAGAGAGAGCTGATTTTTCATCAGATCCTAAAGTGCTAAAAACACTTTGCTTTGCTTCATGTCAGTGCTCATCAATGCTTCTGAAAGACACAAACCAAAACAACGAATGACACCAGTTATTGCTCTGGCCTTTTTATATTATTTTTAGTTGAAGCTCTGTTGGCTTTCATGATAAAAGGAAATATTCCAGTGCAGTGATGGGAAGTGACAGTCTGAAAAGCTGCTCAGCACCTGTTTAGTAGGGGACGCCCGGGTTACTTTTTCTTTCTTTTTCTTTTTTATTGACTTTTCTTTCAGGGGCCTTCAGAAGCTCCAGTCTGACAGATGTGTGTGGCAGCATGAACACAGCAGCAGCAGCACATAAGTGATGTCTGCACTTTTTATCACTCATTCACACCCAGCCTTTATTCTCTTTTTTTTTTTTTTTTGGCCTCTAATCTGTTGGGGACCTTTCAGAGTTCCCACAGATGAGCGTTTCTGTGTTTACACAAGTGTGTGCTTCCCCTTCTCAGTTCATGCTGCTGTCTGATTAGCGTGGGTGGCTTGAGATTGATGAAAAGGTCAGAGTTCATTGACTTCATTGACTTCAGAGCTCATGGATTTCTGTTTCTGCTGGATAATTGATCGGGATCCCAGTCGATGCTTATGATTAATGGCTGTATTTAGCATGCATGTGACTCCTGAAATAAGCAGTCTATTAGCGTGAACCTTTAGCCTCTATTAGTTACTGTTTACTTCATTCACTCTGATGTTTGCTAAAGCTGTCAACTAAATGTAAATGTTAGAGAATATAACAGCTGGTTGGATGATGTAATGACTGTTAATTGTTCTTAATGGACCAAGCTGACATAAATGATGCTTATTTTAATTTAAAATGCCTTTTGTTCAATGGATGAGTGAATGGATGGATGGATGAATCTGTGGATGATGGATAAATTTATGGTTGGATGGATGATGGATGGATGAATCTATGGATGGATGGATGAACCCTTGAGAGTAAAGTCTGATTTAAGCTACATCACAGTGATGCTATAGGTGTGTGTATACTTTATCTTCACTGTTGCTGAGTCCCACACTACGAGCTACAACTTTTAACTTTTTGTCATAAAATCACTAATTTTTCTTCAACAATCTGGAAAAAAAATTACACATAATTATATACACACACACAAACACGTGTGTGTGTGTGTGTGATGTTTGTGTGTGTATATGTATGATTTATAAAAGTGAGGCTTTTGTACAAGAATCACAAATCTTTATTGTATAATTAAACATTTAAACAAAGATTTTATTTGTCAAAAAGCAAGCTCTTGTTCTAAAATTGCAAATTTTGTAAGATTGAGACCTTTTTTTTTAAAAAAAAACAAAACAAAAAACACTTTTTTCAATCACAAATATCAAAGTTTTTAACTTAAAATTACAATTGTTATGTTGTAAAATAACTTTTTTGCAACATTTTGACCTAAAATTACAAGTTGTAAAACTGCAAATGTTTCTATAAGTAAAGTTGTTGTTTTTTTTTTTGTCCTAAAATCACAAATAGTTTTGTTGAAATATTAAAAGTTTTGACAAAATTAAAAAAACAAACCAAAACAAAACAGTTAATTGCTCTGTGCAGACTGCCAGTTGCATCATATGACATCACTGCACTGATACAGATCACAGCTCATAAAACTACCGGTCAGAGGATTTGAATCTTTTGAATCAGAATCAGCTTTGAGTGAATATGATTCCAGTTGAGGAACACCTGGGGTTGTACTCAGGCATATGCAATTATCTACAGTAGTTTAGGGAGTATGTGAGTGACCGAGTTATTAAACACAAAAGAAAATGTAATGTTCTCTACTTAATGTGACTTGTACAGTCATACAGGAGAAACGCTCCACTTTTGAAATGGTCCCAGTGAGAAATAAAGTCATGTGAAGGACGGAGCAAAGCTGCATTGCAGCTGGAACGTTTGGTGGAAGCAAAGGATGAGGCCCATGTTTTTATCCGGTGTAAAATACCGCTGTTACAGTTTGATGTCCACAAGTCATCTGATGCAGTTCAACAACAAAGTGCAACCGACACTCACAATGCTGGAACCCCACTTTTTAATGGAACCATGTTCATTTTGGTGTTATATGTAAAGAAATGCAGAAAATCATGCAATTACACAGATTTCTCATGATTCTTCCTACACATGGCAAAAACGGACAGCATTTTATTTTGTGTGTTAGTTGAGAATGAAAGGGTTTTGGATGCAATTGTGTTGTCTCATTCACAAAAAAAAAAAGAAAAAAGGGGTAATCACTCACCATGAGTGCAGACTGAAAGTGAACAAAGAGGACACGGACTTACAAGAGACCTATAAAAGGAAGAAGTGGAAGCAAAAGAGAGAGGAGTGGGGCTTTAGGATGAGCTTACCTATAAACTGATGTTGGGTTTCTGGAAAACACTTTCATCAAGTGTGAATGTAAAAGTTTAATAAGCCATCAGCTGGATTTACTACTATGCTGCTGATATTATGGGCTCTTAAGATAAACTCTACAATTGTTATCGGTAAGAAAGCCATGATGAAGCAGAGACAGCTATGTTCAAAAAAAGTCCTGTTATTAATGAGGGTAAAAGGACACAGCTCATGTTTTTTCATGGCAGTGTGTGCTTTCGTGGAGGTAATAAACAAGGCCTATCTGAAAGAGGAAGTCAGGCGCTGCTGCTCGGCAGATATGAGCTGCCAGCATCGGGGGGAGGCAGTGGAAAGTTTTCCACACACTGAAAGGGAGAATTTTTGCACCAAGAGAAAGAAATACAGCTGCTGCTGCTGCCACTGGTGCCCAGTGAGACCCACTTCATTAGTATCTGTGCCTCCTGTTTTCTCCTAATGCCTCCCCCAGTGCTCCGTTGGCCCTCCCCAGAAGTGATGTTGGGGTAGCGGGTGTTCTCCGAGCAGCAATAATCCCGTCCAGAGTCGGTCCATCATCCACAGATGTCATTCCCATCGGCTTCGTTTCTTAGGAGATGTCATAAAGGAGAACATGCGAGATGAACCAGAAATGTATGTGAATTATTAATTTTTTCAGTCCCTGAAGGAAGTTTGTTTCTGTGTGTGTGTGCACATGCACGCGTGCACTGCTGGCTACTGCTCCAAACTTCATACAGGTTGATTCAAAATTTATGTTGCCAGCTCCTTTTGGCACTGAAGACTTATTGCAGAAAAGTCAAATGAAAGGCAGGAGTAAATGTGAGGTGCTTGAGATGCACAGCCGCTAGCATGGCAACGCAAATATGCAGATGAGTCCAGCTCAAACACGCCAACAGACATCTGGAAATGAAAAAGCTCAAACAGAGACGCTAATAACTGACACTGCGTTTGGAATGTTGCTCTAACGAGCAAAAATAGTTCAGTGAGTATTAGCTGCATAACGTTGATCCTTCCATTTTAATTGAGTTTTAGTGCTAAATTGCATCTGTTAACTGTACTAGATGCATATAATCATCTGAACATATTTCTAACAGCCAACGGACCTACAAACAACTCAATGGTGCCATTCAACCTCACAGAATCTAAATTCTATACGTGACTGAGCTCTGAGTGGACGTCTACAAATAATCTAATGTGGATATGTCAAACTCTATTTCATCCTGGGCCACATCATCACCATAGTTACAATTAAAGGGCCGCATCAGCGCCATGGTTTCCATTAATGGGCCACATCATCACCATGGTTACCATTAAAGCAACACCATGTGAGCACACCAAGATTGTGTTCTGTAGCCTCCCCAAATGTAAACAAAACTATTAAGAATGAGAATTATGCAATAATGCCAATAAATCCAATCTGTTTTAAATACATGATGACAGATTTACGTGTTTATCATTAATAAATCTGATGTATTTACTCAAGAAATAGTGCATGTATCCACATTAAGTTTATTAGCCTTTTTATATTAAATCTGTCAATTTTATAAGCAATTGAAATACATCTTAAATACAGTATTTCTGAGTGAAACAGTCAGTCACGATGCATCCTGACTGAGTGGCACAAGTACGGTGGAAAATTTGCTATGGTTCCAGCCTATAAGCGCATTTTACTTCCCCAACTAAAAGTGTCAAACTGTGCCAACTAACAAGCAGCTGCGACTGTTGCAGGATATCAGATCAGTTTTGTTCTGTTGTTATAAATGTCACCAGATCTTGTTTGAGGGAATTGCTTCTCAGCAGACAGCTCAGCAGTCTAATATGGAAGAGAGATGGAAACATGCCACAGAAAATGAAAAGTTAAGACAGAAATGAGAACATTTCAGGAAAAAAAAAAAGCTTCAACCTTCTATTTGACCCTCACAGATCTTATGGAAAGATGTGAAGCTCTAACAAAGGAAGGCTATGCAGCAGCTCATGAAACTACAAAGTTCAATAAGCCATTAAGTGATGCGCGTGCTGCTTGGGTGCTTGTTTCCTCCGTGGCCATCAATATTATGCTAAACTAGGATTCGGCCATGAAAACTTTAAGAGCTGTTGGTATGGAGCGCTTGAGGGTCAGAACATGATGTCCTTTGCATCAGTTTTCAGGGTTTCTGAGGAAAACATGCCAGAAAGCAGCATAAATCCTGACACCACCAAAACATTTATTAGTTGATATATTTTCTATGCAAGTTTTTCTTTGTGTTTAACCATTTGATGCACCTTCAAACAACTTACAAATGAAGTTTTCACAGCAGGATTTAAAAAAGTGATGTTAATGGATTCCTATGGACACAAAAGTGTGTTGAACGGTCCTTAACGTATTTGACATTAAGCAAAAACTGATAGAGCATATAAATAAATGTTGTTGCTCATATCAGGCTGAAATAATCAAACCATAAATAATCTAGTTTACGTTAAGTACATAGAAGTCATTTGTGTGTTTTAGACCATAAAATTGAGTTTCATTACAACAAAAAATTGTTAATTTAAGGATTAAATTAAATTAGTTTTTTTTATATGTATAATTAGGACTGATGCTGGTTAAAAAAAATAAAAGATAACATTTTTATAGCATGTTTTTGTTACGTCCACATTTATGTGCAAAGGGATTTTAAAATATGCTTTTGAAAGTGCATCAAAGAGTTAAAATGATTTTGCTTCTCTCTAGAACTAGTTTTGTAGTAAATTTTGAATTTAGTATTTTATGTATCAAAGTAACAGTAATGAATAAAGAAGAGTCAGTGATGAACTTTCCTTCATCACAAAGATGTTGAGTTTTTTTTTTTTTGTCTTTATCTTTGAACAAGAGATGTAAGGCATGACTCTTAGATGGGATATTCTATAATCTAAAGATGTAGACATGCTTAAAAATAAAGAATAATTTAGTTAAATCACTCTTTGTTTAATTAAAAAGATCCTGGTAATGCTTAGTTTTTAAGTGTTAAATTGATTCATGCAACACAACACAATCATGGTGTATGTTCATTAGAAATGAAACTATTGTCTCTGAAGAGCAAGACAAATAAAATATCTCCTCTTCATTTAGCCAGGGGAAAATTGTGTGGAAACATTCAGTAACAAATCCAGAGGGAGAAGCTTTCCAGCTGAATAGCTGCAGGTCTATTTACGTGGGAGATGAAAAGTTTCACTTTCCTACAGAGACGTAACCTCTGAATAGCGCTGTGAAGTTGTGAATTTCACTCGGTATTCTCACACCAAGTCGATTGAGAATTTAAAAAAAAAAAAAAAAAAAAAATGGTTAGCTGTCACCTCATGTCCCCATGTTCTGAAGGGATGGCTTTCCCAGTTTATATCGGCAGCATTTTGAGGTCTCGGCTCCAAAAGTTTGATCCGTTTTCTCAAGTGTGCATCCAGCGTCTCACCCACGCGATCTTGACTTCTTTATTATGGTTGACATTAATATTTAAAGTTAAATCAAACCACAGGCAACAATTGTTTTTATGCATTCTGCACCAGAACTGGATATCTTTCATATTTAATTAGGGATATAACATCTTGCAGCTACTATTTACTAAATAAAAAGCCGTGTTCTTCACATTGTGTGGTGCAATCTAACATTTCAAGGATCTTCAAATTAATACTTGACTGAGCTCACTTTGAGTGATGTGTATCCTCTTCTTTAATGATCTGTTGTTATGCATGGTGGCACACTATGTAAATGCGATGAGGTGTAGTCGTTAGACAGGTGCAACCTTTTCCTGCGGATCGTTAGTTACCTTGACCTTTTGTCAATAAGGGCATAAAGATTCCCAGTTCAAGTGAAGCTGAACTTTCGCTGGCCCACTCCATCACCAGTGCGACGCTGACGCTTGCTTTCCCACAGCTGACCTTTTTAGGTAGATACCATCTAGTTGTCTACATGGGAAATAAGATAATGTATTCCACCAGATGTCTGACACCCTCACAACCTGAGCTTGCTCACTTGATTAGAGAGATTTCTTTGTTGCATTGAGAACCTTTTATTTCCACAGTCCCTGGTGCATGACAACATGGTGATATTCTGTAAATCAAGAGAATGTTCTCACTAAAGGAATACATTAAACCCCGCTGCCTGGGTTTTCAGACGGATGTATTTCTCTTCCCTCTGTGCAACGCTGCCTTTAATGCCTTCCTCCTATATCTGTATTTTAAAGAACATTGTTTCTCTTATTTTCAAATTGTAGACATAAAGGATATAATTAGCAGAAAATTGTGTGGTAAAAAGGGATTCCTCTGGTTTCTGTTGAATAGCCCTGAGATAGTGAAGCCACTTTCATCAGTGTGTGCACATTTGTGTTTCAATATTGATTCAAAGTTTATGTAAATCACAGTGCATGGCCTTGCCAGACACCGCAACAGCATAGAAATCATCAGCAACGAAGAAAGCTCCTGTGAGCTCCAGAAAAGCTGACATGATCACAGCTTGCTGCACGGATCAAGTCTCCAATCGTTGCCATCATCTGATGCTTGTCATTTGACCAGACCTTTAGTCCTCGTCATTTCTTGAGTGCAGACCTTCAACTTGATTGACAAAAAGGTGAAACCGAGGACTTGAAGGTGGACTGGAGGACTGAGGGTGGACTAGTACACATATTGACTGGGAGGTGATGACTGTTTAGGTGCCAACAGTGGCAAATAAATCTTATAACCTTAAAGCGACACAATGTAAGACTGTGCTTGTTCGAGCCCTCTCTGGTTGAAAATCACAATTTTCCTGTTACCATCATCGTAGATATTGTTGCCTCATCTCCCAGATTCTATAAAAGCTTTAGTAATGCGCCTTAATATCAACCAAACTCAAACACACAGGATGTAGGTGGAAAAAATATGACTTACCAATCCAATAGCAGCAAGGCCATTGGATTCGTAGGACGCTACGAAGGATGCTAGGGAGTCTACGTATTGATTGATATCCAGTATTGACTCAAGTACGAGATCTTGCTGATTGTCCTCACCCTTTTTCTTGCCTCTTCTGATAAAACCATCTTCTCTGTCTTCACTGCCTCTGTCATGATGTTAATAGCGATCATGTACGTGAGGTAGCTTCATCTTGTAGTTAGCGTCTAGCTAACTCCACATAGTAAACACTGGTATCATTGCTGCCATGTCGGATTATTGTCAGCCAGTTTGAGTTGCGTGTCTTTCTGTAAATTTGCTAACAAATATTGTTAGTTTGCTTGCCTGTTTTAGTTGTGGATGTATTTCACATTTCCAAAATTGTAGTTTGAGACTCATCAAAGATAAAAACGGGAACGATGAAGCTGGTCTGATTGTGGTTTTCTCTCCTGGAATGTGGCAGTGCTGACTGTGACATAAAAGTAGTTGTACAATTTGATTGGCAACTGGGAGGCATGTCTTCCTGACATCGTCCCAGTGGAGGGAACGAACACACATCCACGCTGTGCAGGAGATGCTTTTTATCTTGTTGAACTACCGCTAAAATAATTTTAGATACTTGGAGGGATTTCAAGTTCCATTGCGTTACTTTAAAGGAGGTATTATTGCTCCATTTATAGCAGCTCGTTTCAGGAGGAAGAGTTGGCATCTTGATCTAACTCGAGTTAAATTTGAGTAAGTTTGAAAATTGTACTCTAACCTGGCTTTGTGATGTCATAGACTCTTAATCTGAAAATCTTCAGATGCAGGCATCATCAAACAAAGAAACAAGGATGTTTTCTCAAAGTCTTTAAAAAAAAATCACATGATCTTTTTAATTTAACACAAGAATAGCCACATTTCAGCCATCTACTTTCCTCTGCTTATCTACCCACAATCCCATGGGTGATTAGCAACCAGCTAATCTGAATTTTGAAATCAGTACAGAAATAAATGTGGAGTAACCAAGTGTACAAAGCCAGTGAATGAAAACAGTGTTAAAACTACCTGCCAAATACTAAATGTGTAAAAGAAAAAATACCTAAAAAACCTCTGTATATTTTATTATTATTATTATAATTTTTTTATTTTATTTTATTTTTTTTAATTCAAGTGAGACTTTTGATTTTAGGTCTTATTCTCAGTCCACATATTATAGTCACCTGGTGGTTAAAAACATACACAGAGGTTTTAAAGGTTTTCCTTTTTCCCGACAACAATTTGGTGCCCATGGCAGGACTTCGTTTTCACTCTGTAATTTCTGCTTTTTCTCCTAACATCACAAAATGTCATCATAAAAAAAGTAAACTCATGAGTTTTGACAAGAATTATTACCTTTTAGTTATAAAATCTTGTTCAAATGTTTAAATCCTGACTTTCTGACATAAACCAGCTGTTCTCCAGCTCAGTTATTCCACTTTTTGATGTCAGAGCTGAATCAAACTTTTCCTCAGAAATCTTCTAGTTAGAAGTTCATGATCACCTTTTGATGCGCTCATGGACCAGATTTGGTCCGCAGGACTTAAGTTTTATACCTGTGCCTTAGGAATAGGAATATTGTATATTATATAATAATAAAACACCCCTAAATAAATCTGGTGTGCAGACAGAACTGTAATAGAATTTAATGGCTTTTTTTATATTTCACTTTTATTTGAATAACTATATATAACTATATTATTCAAGTTTTAGCTGCTAGTAAAACTGTCCATCTGTTATGGAACATGATTTTTTTGTCTGCTTCTATGATTAACTATCTGTTTTATCAGTGGAAACTATGAAAAATGCTAAATAATTACAATTAAGTAAACTTATTTGTTGCTGTTGCATACATACTCATTGCAGTCTTTTTTTGTCTTTACTGGATTATGTGATTTTGTGAACATGATTCTAAAATACTAATTCATGTAATTGCTGTTATTGAAGTTAAAGCTAATTTTCCTGTTTTCCTTTTTTTATTTTCAAATGTAAAGTATAGCAGTTTCTATTAATAGAAATCCCTTAAGTTGATATCTTATTGTGACGCCAGCATTTAAAAGCTGAACTGATGTTTTTCTTTTTTTTTCTTTTTTCTTCATGCTCCTACCCTGCTGGCATGGATCAGGTGAGTACAGCACTTCCATTTATGAACTCTGTCTCCTTTCTTTCTGTTTCTTGTGTGCTACCTGGTTTTCTGTGAGTGAAGACTTGATTATAAACCTATGATCCCTTCACATGTCTTTACCAGCAAAGTTCTGCTTTTAACTTTTCCACAAAAATGAATTTCTGTGTCCATCAGGTCATGTTTGTTTTCTTCCTTTACACAGTGATGATCTAAAAGGGCTTTAAATGAATGATGATGCCATAAATGTCCAGCTCCTGGCATTTATCAGGAAAACTGAGTTGTCATAGTGACGCATTAAGAGGTCAGAGCGGCCGAAAACACTTGGAAGATGGAGTTGTAATGTGGTGGAGAGTTTTTAGGCAGTATCTCAAATTAACGAGAGCGCTTGAAGGAAACATCTGGATGTAGAACAGGGCATCAACGCTAATTTGGATTTCAGTGTTGCTGTCATGCATGAACGCCTGGTTACTTCTTGGTTACCAAGGAGACGAGGTGAGCAGCTCTTACAGTCTCATGGTGATCAAGGTGGGATGCAAAGCTGACATGTGCATCTCTTCAAAACTAATGCAATGCCTTTATGCAGCCCTTAATGTCGAGTTCACACTGTACGATTTTTATGGTCTTATCCGATTAATTTAAGTCACATTTCACAACACGAAATTTGTAGATAATTAATTTACATCATGTTACACTGTGTGATTGAACATACGTTGAACAGTGGTTGTGACAAAAATAAATCTGTTCATTTCAGGCTGTAAATGCAGCATCATTAGCAGGTTGCTTCTCATTACGCATGACAGGCCGTTACACTCTGATACAATCACTGCTGATATCTGTCACAGCCGTCTTTGGTCGTTCATCTTTGCGAGATCTCCCGCCATCGTTTCTGAGCTATGTTGGAGCATTTTTACCAGCATTTACTATCTTTAGTCTGAGACGCTGAAATGGTAGTGTGAACCCGACATAAGAGCTCGTTCTGTCACAGCTGCTCCGCGTTGATGAATTATTGCTTCATTGTTATTGGCTGGCATGTACAGAGGGACAGTGACATGTTTAGTTTGCATCGTATTTCCTCTGTTTTTCTGCACTTTCAGGGGCATATTTATTTTTTATGATGGAAACTCACTGTGTGATTAAGTTGGAGCATGAAAGTTGTGGACATGATAAATTTTGTATAAACTGGTCTAATGTGTTCTTATACATCATCAGTCTCAATACACATCTGGACAACTACAGCAGAAATACCAGGATGTGTTCTCTCTCGACGCCCATTTTATTGAGGGTGTAGTAACGGCGGCGGAGAACGGAATGAAACAGAACTTTGTAACTTCTATTTTGTTGATTTAAGATGCTTTCATTCAGGAGTTTTGTTCTTCTCATTACAAATTTGTGTTTAATTGATCAAGATAGACCCTATTTAAAAAAGAAAAAGAAAGCAAAAGAAAAAAGAACACATTAAAAGCCAAAAATTTCTCTCTTGTGGTGTTCCTCAGGGCTAGATATTAGGACCAGTATTATTTTTATTGTATATGTTCCCTCTCGGGAGGCTCATAAGTCTTTTTAATCATGTGGCCTACTACTTTTATGTGGATGATATTCTGCTCTGCTGTTCCCTTGCACCTGACCAACAGTGCTGACTCTTTAAAAATTAAAAACTAGCCTACTTATTGAAAAGCACTTTGCGATCTTCATCGACAAAAAACGCTATAGACGTACACAAGTGCAGACGTCTACCAACTGGATTTGATTTCACTAATGGGAAGAGTACTGAGATACTTAAGGTCTGTCCATGTGCTCGTATGGCAAATTAAACATTTCTTTCCCTATTCTTATCACACTAGATTTGAACTGAGTCACGTCACTCCTGTGAGCTGTCCATGGTTCTGAACCATGAAAAAAAAAAAATCTGAATGTAGTTAATCTCACGTTTTTAAGAGCTACGACTCCCATGTCAAAGTAGGAGTTAAGTAAATTAAAATAAAGCAAATTGGGAGTGACCAATGCAGTAGCATCCAGGCTCAACATTATAGTTTTCGCCCATTTGGACATAAACAGGGATGTTGCTAAGATACCCCCTTTTAATGATCAGCATGTATTTCACCTCACTCCTCATGTTTAACAGTGAATTTAAATGCTTATATAACCTGGCTCTGTTTGTTTACAGATCAGCATGATGATAAAAGTTCACCAGTAGTATCGGCTGCTCCCATTGGATTGTCGCCTCATGTTAATTAGCTCAGAGTAGTAAATCTGGTCCTTTGCCTTGAGAAAAAGGGTTTTAGACCTGAGTTAGGAAAAGAATATTGGAGCAAAGTACAGCAGTAAGTAAAAGAACAAAAAACATAAAATAAAACTATAGCCATGACTTGAAATATTCAGACCCAGACGTTGACATTCCTGTTGGCCTTGCAGGCAAGGCTCAGTGGGCGGAAGACATATTTGAGGAGCAGGCATGCTCATATTGCTTTTAAAGTGAGAGGCATGCAAATGTATCAGCCAGGTTTAAAGGGATTTACATGCAAATGCTTAAAGCATCCAGTTTGAAGTTACATATGGTGAGAAATGGGTCTTGTGAGGGACCACTGGCCAGATGCTGTCTATATGTATACATGCATATGTTTATGCAGACAAACACACCGACACACACACATACACTGGTTAGCAAACTATTAGATTATTAAATATGAGCAAACTTATTGCTTTTTAAAAAAAAAACTTACAAGCAATAATCAATACAGTAACTACTATACAGGCGATGTTAACCTCTATTTCCCAGGCCACATCATCGCCGTGGTTGTCGTTAAAGGGTTGGTTATTGTCATAAATCAGAAATTTCACAAAATTCACAACGTTTATCATAAAATTGAGGCTTTTGTACAAAAATCTCAAAATTTCTTTCTTGAATAATCTCAAATAAAAGAAAATCTGACTCTCATAGAAAAGCAAATTTTGTTGCAAAATGGGGAATTTCACAATATCTCCTTTTTATATTAAAAAACCTCATAAAACCATAAATTTTACGATTTGTAACCTTGTAATCTTTTTTCAATAATTTTTTTTCATTCTATCCTATGTATCATTTTATCATACAATTATTATTGTCACAATATGATGACTTAATTTAAATTTAAAACAGTCAGAACATTGCAGTTTGTTTTTTTGTCCTAAAATCACATTTTTTTAAATGAAAAAGTTAATTTTACAAAATTCAGGATTTCTAAATCTTTTTGTTAAAATCTTTTTCAGTCGTTCTGACTTTTTGACATAAACCAGCTGCTCTCCACCTCAGTTATTCTACTTTTTGATGTCAGAACTGAATCAAACGTCTCCTCAGAAAAGTTCCAGTTAGAAGTTCATGGTTGTGTTTAAACGCTTTCACGCACCAGATAAGATGAAGTGATGGGCCTTGAGATTGGCACCAGTGTACTATACCCTTTCTTCACAATAGAATAGAGTAATCCTAAGAAAAGAATCCTAATTTTAGAAATGAAAAAAAGATAAAAACAATCTTAATATATATATTTCTACCCTTTATTTATTCTCCCACAGGAGTTATCAGCTTGGATAAAAAAAATTCATCATTGGCGTTGACGGTAACGTCTGCCGTCTGAAGCCAGGCAGCAAAGCTCAAGGTCATGTGACAGTCTGATTCCCATGTCCCTAGAAATGGATAGCAGCTATCTCACAGCCCTCGTTGAATACTTGTGGCTGGAAGTGACGAGCTTCAAGTCCTCAGAAATAAGATTGACTGAATCAAGATTAAGCTGCTGTAGCAGCACTCAGCCGTTAAATGTGCAGATGAGGAGCTCAAAGCCCACAAGTCCTTTTTCAGATGCTGAGATGTGAAACACACTCAGCCTCTTTCTCCACCCCTGGACCTCAAGGTCACCTGCAGCGGACAGTAATCAAAACTCTCCAGCAGGATGTGGATGGTCACAGTTTTTCTACAGTTTCTGCTATTTCCTTGCTCTTTTTGGTATTTGCCATATGAGGCTTTTAGTGACAGATAGTACAAAGCATCTGAAGTTTGTTTTTCTTCAGATAGTGAAACCTGCATAAACATATGCTTCATTTGGCTGTAAGAGCTTTTGAATTACCTTTGACTTTTGTCTTCAGCCTTTAATTGTTATAGTTGAGTTATGGATGCTGCCAATAGGGGAAAAAAAGTATATATGTTATCATTTAGTAGATAGAAGTCCATACATGGTTACAGACCTGTAACACTGTGAGGAATCCAATAACAAGTCAAGTAACGGTTTGATTTTCCAGGATTTATTTTTGTTGTAGCCACGATTCAACATGTGTTCAATCAGTGTAACATTCTGGAAATTAATAATCTACACATCAAAGTGACTTGAGTTAATCTGATCAGACTGTAAAAATCATCGTGTGAACCCTGCATTTGATTTTGTAGTCTTGTAGAAAATTCCTAAAAACCAGTGTATGTGTTGTTGTTGTTGGCTTAAAGTGTTTGAATTTTGGTACGTCATGTTCCCCGGCTGTTTTTTTTTTTCCTAAAAAGCTCATGTGTGAGGTGAAATTCACATAAAAATGCATCATGCTGTGATGCAGTTGTCAGTGTTTCTTTTCTATAGCTTTTACGATCATCTTCCTTCATCAAAGGCTAACCTGTTTTGCAGACCGGCGCTGGAGGACCCCTGCAGCGTTTCGTGGCTCGTCTCCTTTGATTGCCTGCCTCTCTGAGGATGCGAGACTAACTCTGAGCTCATTAACATCCTGAGATATTCAGGTGCAGAAAAAGTGAAGTTGTTGAAGTTCAATTAAAAAGTGCACATTTTTCGAACACACTTTATTTCTAATTCAGGTCCCGTAATTATTAGTCAGAGAAAATTGTTGGATTTAAGCCTGAAGTGAAGAGTAAGAAAATGACTTCTTAATTACGGTAGTAATTCCAATTCTTCCTCTGAGGTTCTGCAAACAGCTCTCCTTCTCTTTAAGTCTTTATTTGATTCTTCTCCTGGTACCAGCGTATATTTCTGGTTGCGTTCCTCTTGCTTCCTACTAGTCAGCAAGAGGTTTGCATATATTTCACAAAATACAGACATTATTTTGCAGTGAATAATTAACAAATCTGGTAAATTTAGATGAGAAGAAAATCCTGAACACACAAAAATGTTTTCCTGAAGGACATATCTGGATGTCTGGAGATGCAAAGTCTTATTGGTTTTTGTATTCCCTCCTTCAGTTTATAAAGGAAAAAAAAAAAAACAAGTTTAAAGACTTTTTTTTTTTTTCATTTATTTATTTGCTGCTGATGAATGCAAAGTGTTGCCTTTTGCTGCATCACAATTCCATCCCAGCAGTCATGAGACTGATAAGAGCTGAGCATATTATTAATGTTTATTTGGGTTGGATTGTGCTGAGGAAGCAGCCTTCTTTCATTTGGATCCCTGATTTATCCATGCTGCCGCAGAAATATACAAATACAGCTCAGTTATTTCACTTCTTATAGAACACATGCTGGAGCAGGCTTTTCTTTTTTTTTTTTTGACTTAAGATGTGCACGTAAAATGTTTCAGCTGCAGTTTGTGTGGAAGAAATATGAAGTATTACCACATTTAAATACAATTTTAAAATAAAAAACAACAGTATCCCATGTTAGATGGAGCATAAAAGTGGAGCTTAGAGCTGTGTTTCTGCAAAAACAAAGGTACTTTTTTACCTGGAGGATATGTTTGAGATTTGTGTTTTCTGTGCCGCCAGCTACAAACTTACCCAGAACTGATCAGGTAAATCGGTATTAAGCAGATATTCTGCACTGAATGCAGAGCAGTTTTTCATTGTAAAACCAGAAATAAATATAATATCAGCCGCTGAGCTGTCAGCCAGTTGAGTTACCTCTTTTTGTTCCTGCCAGTGTTTTAAAGCTAAATTTCCCGCCACTTCATTAAATCTGTGAGAGCATTTAAACACAATTATAAAGGGAACAATTAAATAAAATTATAAGGGAACGTTCGATTCAATTCTAACATCAAAAAGTGGAAGGACTGAGGTGGAGAGCTGCTGGTTTATGTCTGAAAGTCAGGATTTAGTATCGATTTGAAAAAGATTTTACAACTACAATTTGATAGTTTTGTCAAACTGGTGATTTTTGTAAATTTTCATTTTTTTTATAGCAAAGATAATTTTGGACAAAATATTACAGCGTCAAAAATTATGTAAAAAAAAGAAAAAAAGAAAAAGTTGATGGCATCCTCTTAAAAAATTGTCCAAATCCGAAAAAAGACCAAATTTTGTAACATTCGTGATTGTATGATAAAAAGTCATAAGATCATAAATATTATATCATAATTAGCTTTTGTAGTAAAAATAAACATTATTTAAATATGTGATCTTACATGAAAAAAGTAATTTTTGTACAAAAGTCCACATTTTTTGAAAAAGTATGTGATTTATGTGAAATTTTAGATTTTTTAAATGAAAATTCACTTTTTTGCAAAGTACCTTTGTGAAATTTGGAATTTTACAACAAAATTTGTTTTATTTTGTATTGTTTTTTTTTGTTTGTTTTTTTTTTCATAAAAAAAAGTCATTTTTTTTGACATCTGCAATTATATGAGAAATCTGTCAACATAAATGGTTGAGAAAGTAAAGCCTTGGTTACCTTTGACGGTAACCATAGTGATGATGTGGCCCAGGATGAAATAGTTTGTTTTAAAGGGTAATAAGATTTTCCCAACTTTATTTTTATTCATTTTGTTCTTAGCACCAGTCAAAAACCTATATACTTTTTTCAGTCGTAAAGATTAAGATAGTAAATTTGACTTGCCAAACTTGATGGTTTTACTTCACAGTTTTATTCTGTTTATTTGCAAATCAAATCTATTATTTTGTTTTTCCTTTTCAGTTGTTGGTAAACTCTCAAACACTATGAATTTTGTGTTTTGTTTGCTTTAAATTATTTATTGTCTTTGAGGAAATGAATGTTTATTCTTTTTTTGTATCATGATTCATCTGGAAACCTCTGTTTTCATTTCCCAGGTTGACATTTAATTAAGCATACCTGAAAATAAGATGAGAAAGAAAGTGTGTGGATTGCTGATGAAACTCAACCTGAAGATAATTTCCTTCACCTTTAGTTTTTTCTTCTTCTTCTTCTTAAATTGCATTGCTTTCTCCAGTGTCTCTTCAGTGCTCCAGTCTCCTCTTGAATGACGGATTCTTTGTTCCAAGAAAGATCAGCTCTCATTCTTTACAAGTTAGCCTCATGCCCGTGTTTGGAACTCCAAACCTTTTCACAAATTATCTAACAAAGGATTCAAACAGAATCTCTTGAAAAAGAGAAATCGCCAACTTGCTTTTCGAAAATACCTTGGCCTTTTCGACAAAGAAAAGTTTAAAGTAATTTAAAATGAAGTCACGTATTGCATCAAAGCTCTTAGCTCATATAAAATAAACTGAAATAGTTTGTACCCTTTGATAAATCATAAATGCCTGAATTGTCTTTAAGATGACATTGTGTCTTTTTTAAAGATTCACTGCTGAGACTCATTTTCTCTAATGACATATTTGATGTTTATTGTGGGATGTAGTTTGTTGAATCACCTCAGAAATCCACAAAAGCGCTTAGATCCGAGGTCATAATGTGAAAGCGGAAAACTGAGCTGTAATTGGCTCCTTGTTGGCTTTTGTTGCTTGTTTGAGCGATGGTAATGGCACTGAAATGCTCTGTCTGCCCCAAATAACCGATAAAGAAAGCTCCGAGGTGGCTTTGGTATCATACTTTAAGTGAAGATGATTGAAATGTGTTTAGCTAAATAACCCCAGCGCTCAGCAGGAACTGTGCTCGTCGATCCCAGGTGCGTCATCAGTTCAAACTTTAGCAGTAAAAGGCGTTCAGACCACTTGTTCTGAGGTGCAGATGTCACATCTTATGTGTTAAAAACAAACTGAAAGCTGCATTAAGTGTTTTCTTTCAACAATAAATCAAGTTGCGACAGACATTTTGGAAATAAGTTCATTATAAACATTTGTTTCAAGGTGTCTCTAGTGACCTGACGCTGTCAAGTTCAATATTAATCATACCTGTAAACTTGTTTATGGTCTCCAACTCTCAAGCTCGCACATTTTTTATTATTTTCTTTTTTAAAATCTGTGCTTAACTCAGTAGGGAGGGTTTTGTCTGACAGGATGTTGTCTGCAGATGAATCCGCCAACTGTTTATGACATAGAGGCCTGAACCCGACAATAATGAAATCTGACTCGATTCAGAACCCGATGCTAACAGACACACGTGCACGTGTACACACACATCAGCTGAGAAGAGGCTGGTTTATTTTTGATTTTCAAATCGACAAATTCAGAGTCACACATGCAGTTGTTCTGCAAGACTCCAGCATGAACATACAATGATGACATGTCATTGAACTGTTTAAAAGAAAACTGACAAAACTTTCAAGGAAACCACAAAGCTGTTCTAAAAAAAGAAGAAATGCAATGGAGCATGTTTTCCTGCACACGCAATTAAGATTAAACCAATTAAACCACAAGCGAACAGGGCAACCAGCAAAAGCACTCATGTAAAAAATAAAATAACAGAATGAATTTTTATATTAAAATGATAAATTCTTACCTGCCTGATTTATTTTGTTGCTCTTTACTTTTTTTACTCGCTGTAGTAACTCGCTGTTCAAACAACTATTGTTTCTGCTCACTTGTGTTTTGTCACGTAGAATTAATCAATAGTACTTCAGTAGGACCAGTAAAATAAAATAAACTAGCAGCTATACAGAGAGAGCCCGACCCGACTGAAGCCTCAATTATTTACTTAAAAACAACGCCTGAGGTGGTTCTTCGGGTTTCGCCGGGCCCAGGTCGCAGTTGCCTGGTACACATCCGTCTACAGATAAGTGGGGTTGCTCCTGTCAGCTGGATGCTACTGTGGGACGCCAACCTGCAGTCTGATCCTCCAACCACCCAATATTTAGATATTTTCATACTAGATATTTGTATATTTATGTCCCTCTGGTCGATCTGTCCTGTCTTCTCATGTCTCCCTTTACCCAGCTGGTTATCAGCAGGAGGGTCCCCCGTATAATTGAGCCAGATCCTGCTAAAGGTTTCTACCCAAGAGTTTTTTTTCTTGCTACTGTGCTCAGAAGTCATGATCTGTGTTTCTCAGAAGCACCTAGAGACAACTTTGTTGTAAACAGATGCTGGATGAATTGAACTGAATTGAATATTAGATATGTTTATTTGTCCCTTTGGTGATGCTCCTGTGTTCTGCTGTTTCTTCATAGAAACACTCATCTAAAGTCTTTAGATCATTCATGAAGGGCAGTTTGTACCTGACATACAGTTTTTACCCTCATGTCACAGCAACCTGTCGCTCGCTTTCTGAAGCTGTCTTGGCTGAAGAGACGCAGCCAAACCTGACACTTTAAGACAAACCGGTGCAATGATGCCACATCAGGCCACAACGTTGTGGATGACAGCTAATCTTTATCCTGTTTTACAGATTTACACTATTTCTGCCCTTATTTGCTCTGTTCAGACAACTTGCAGCTCAAACATCTCAGTCTCAGACAAACAGCTGTTAACATGCTGCTCTAGTTGTTTATTCACGTGTCGTGAGTTGTTAGTACAGCAGAAGTCCAATTCTCCTCATGGAACAATAAATAAAATCCAGACTTAGAGAGGTACAGTAAATCTATTAACAAACCATTTTTTTTATTGGACTACTGTGGATTCATTTATTTGGCAGGTGTAGATTATATTTAAACCCCAAAATCAGCCAGATAGCTGCACTACAGCAAGAGTAAAATGACAGTGAAACTTTCCCACCTCCTGGTATTTGTCTGCATCCCATTTGTGATGTATTTTTAATATATATAATGACTGACTGCAGCTTAGAATACACGTTCCCAGATGTATATTAATTGAGCATGAACCCCTGAGCTTCCTTTAGAGTGAATAGTTTCTTGTCATCTTGTCTCATCAGTTTTACTTGAAACCAAAGGCTGCCACAACAAAAACAGGAAACGCTGGCTGCGGTTTCCATCAGGATGCATATTTGATCAGTTTCATCAAAACTTTCCTCTTACATATGAGATTTCTGCTTGCTTGTGCTTTTTTTCTGCATTGAGAAGGGATGTTTGAAATATAGATAACTTGCAGGAAGTCTAAAAACAAACCAGAAGCAAGCACTTTTAATTTAAAGGAGGAATGATGAAAACTTTTGAGCAAACCATCTTTTTTGCATCCATTTTGCAAAAGGCAGGCTTATGTTCAAATCTTTATTTTTTTTTCTTTTTAATCTGTAAGGATTTTCATGTTCTTTTATCTGCTTCTACTAAGAAAGAATCAAAGAATAGAATTACATGTCAGTTCAAGCTTTATTGATATCATGCACAATATTTTTCAGCCGAAGGTTCATTTGCCTGACGCCTCAGACGCATGCTAGAAAAATGAACAAAGGACAATGATTCTCTCTATTCTTTATACCTAAAAAAAGGAGGGGTCCGTAGCCTTATCTGGTGAAGCCAAATGCTGGGAAAAACACCTAAACCTGTCAATGTTTAAAGTTATCTATTCCTGTTCATTGCTTTACTAAAACCTTAAAGACAAGAGTAGCCACTCTGGAATGTAGAATCTTTACTAAAACATATTTGCTGTTTGATCAAATCTTAACGATTTCCACTCAAAACATGATAAATTCATGTTTTCCAAATCAAAAGTGTAAAGGTATCCAGAGATATATGTATGTGAAGGATTTTCTGTATCCCATTTGTTTATATAAAAAATCGTAGAAAGTTGTTTTGGCCGTAATTGAATGCAGCTCAGTAAAAGAACAGTTCAGTCCATCTATTATCTATACTGAATTATCCTCTACATGGTCACCAAGGGCTAAAAGCAAGTAACAAAGCAGAAGTCAACCAACTACAAAGCTGTAAATGGACGGAAATGTCACCACTTAATTGGGGCATCCATTTTGTGCTCAACGTTTAAAACCGACAGAACCAGTGCAGTTTTTTTTTATTCTCTCTCTTTTTTTCTGTGAAACCTGTTTCTCTGCAGCCGCCTTCTTTGTTTGAGTGTGCCAAATCGGCCATGAATTCATCATGAAGATACTTTGAGCCAAACCAAACAGATTTATCCTGACGGAGTATGAAATATTCACATATTCAGGCACTTCAGGGGTTCATATTAACCTGTTTAATTACACTTATCACTACCTTTGTAAATCTCTGTGTTTTCAAGTCAATTTTTCTGCTTGAGGCTCTTGTTGTTACCTGTTAAATTTGACAAGTTTTTGTGTCTAGTTTCAAAAATAGAATCTTTTCTCGAGTCTCTGTTGACCTCTAAGCTTTTTCCTTCTGTAGAAATTGTTGGTGACATTTTAATGAACACAAACTAAACTGTCTCCTCTAGAAATGAAGCTCAGAAAGGCCTCGTTTGTCCTCCCACAGACTTGTACGCTGGGATGACAAAATATTCACGGATGTTTATTTTTCCCTCCCAGAATTCTTGAATCATGTTGAATTTGTGGTCATGCTGTGCAATTTGTCTATACGCGGTTGTGTTGTGTATCAGGATGATTTGGGATCTATTATTATAGATCCCAAATCATTTATTAATACAACTGATGAAAATAATAATGAAGACGGCAAGGATGCTCACCAAAGAAAAGAATATCAAAAATACAGATTTGTTATTTTAAATACCAAAGACCATCCTTCTGTTTTTTTAAAATTTACTCTAAGAATCCTTTTCAGCTATTTAAGATCTTTATCTCATTTTAACATTTTTCTTTATGGTGGTCTCCATCGACTCTCAATGTGGTGACGTCATCCGTTGCTGAAATGAATTGTGGGTTGCAGGCGTTGCAGCGAGTCTGTTGCTTCCATCACAAGTTGAGAAATTTTCAACTTTCAGTGTGTATGTCACCCAATCAGGTTACAGGTAGGCAGCAAGTGCCTGCCAGTGAAATCATACGTGGGGGCGGGTCTACGGTGACTCCTATCCTTCTATGATCAGACCTCACTTTACAGGAATACGGAGGAAAAATGAAAAACCGCGGTGTCCAGTCTTCCTAGTTTCTCTTACGTGCGTTGCCATAACGCGCACGTGTAAATGCACCGTAAGAGTTTCATGCTTTCTGACCTCTGATGTTGGAGAGCAGCAGCAAAGATATTTTTATCGCATACTTATTTTTTTTCTTTTTAATTTTATCACACATTAAGTTGACTACCTTCAGAGATCCGTAGACATCTACAGGCTTTAAAGCTTGAACCAAAACACTTGTTGTGATGTTGTATATTAAATGCTTTAAAAACTTGCAATGTGCAGATGCTAAATAAAGATCTTTGCAGCTAAATGTGCTGCATGTGGAAATAAAAGGTGTATTTCATGTGTATATTCTATACGAGCACAGAACGTGACGGAAAAATAAACCCTCCTGCTCAAGTTGCGAAGGCAAATTGGAAGGCTTGCATTTTTGGAGTCAGTGAAGTTTTAATGATTGTCTGGAGGAGCAATGGAAATCCAGCAGAGCAGCCTAACGAGTAGCTGGATGGTCGGTTTGTTTAAAGCGGATGCTGACTGAGTGTGGCTGAGAATATGAGTGTGAAATGCACATATTTTCATCAATAGTGAGCGCAGACAAAACAGCTAAAAAAGAGCCTCACTGCTGGACTTAATATTCATCACAGACACACAAACAGGACTGGAAATGAATACTAATGTGGCGTTCCTGGTTGTGCTCTTTCATGGCTTTGGCAGCAGTAGAAGCTCTGACTTGGTGATGTTTTAATGTTTTTCTGTAAATAGCGAGGGCAACAATTGGCCCACAGATTACTAATCATATCAAACAATACATAACAATAACAATGAGATGTTTTCTTTTTCCCTAACTCATTTCCTACATTTGTTCATCAGTTATTTCTGTCCCATATTCATTTTCCCTGACAGTTTTTATATTCTTTAGTCTTTGCAAAAGAGATGATCTGCATCGTCTCTTTCTGCAAATGGTGGCTAATGAATCAAATGTACGACAGTACTCATTGTGAATTCTGGCACATTTCCTGATTCGCAGCTGGAAGCCAAACATGTAAACAACTCTGCAGACGTCTTGTCAGGGATTTTATTGTTCTTAATTGACCATGTCAAAAAGTCATTTTGAATTCCTATTTTCATGCTGGGCTTGAAATTGCAACTGTTTTGGACATGCACCTGAAGTTTATCTCTGCAGCCTCAAAATGTACGCAATTATTTGACAAGTTGTATTGATTTAGAGAAACTTCAGTGTGCTCAGGAAATCCAAACATGTTAATAAACTTCAAATCTGAATATTTAAGAAAGGAAAAGTGAGGGTTTTGGATTTCTTTGGCAAATATCTGTGTGTACAATTATTGGGCAAGTGAAGAATTATTTTGCCACTGAATAAAACAAAACAAAACAAAAAACCAACTCGCATATGTTTAAGTGCTATAATAAACATTACAATTTAAAAATTAGCAAGTAAAAATGTCTGACTTTTTTCATCTTTAATTAATTAATCAGGCTTTAACTGGCTAGTCACACAGAGGAGGACTTTTATGAATGTGACAGAGCATTGCTCTTTATAAATGGTCTTATTGAAAGATGCAGACTTTCCTGAACCACTACTTGAAGAAATTCTCTTCTAAAAAACTGGCAGGAGGTTTGAGAGTCAATACCAGTTCATACCAGTACCGCACCTCCAGCTAGTTGGCGCCTGAGTCGAGGTGGAGCTTTGTGTCCATTACTGATCCATTCATCTGGTCCATCAAGAGTTGAGTCAATTCAGTTCAATTCAATTTTATTTACATAGCGTCTATTTACAACAAAGTTGTCTCTAGGTGCTTCTGAGAAACCCACAACATGACCTGCAAGCACATGACAAAGAAAAAACTCTCGGGAAGAAACCTTGAGG
The DNA here is from genome assembly GCA_037176975.1 of Arrhamphus sclerolepis. Classification (NCBI taxonomy): domain Eukaryota; kingdom Metazoa; phylum Chordata; class Actinopteri; order Beloniformes; family Hemiramphidae; genus Arrhamphus; species Arrhamphus sclerolepis. Next base: position 14,719,799 of record JBAMYA010000006.1, on the reverse strand, counting down.
ACCTGACTCAGTTATAGGAGAGACCCTCCTGCTGATAGTCAGCTGGGTAAAGGAACACGAGAAGGATGAAGGACAGAGAAAGGAGAGGTACAAAAATATACAAATATCTGGAATGAAAGTAAATAAGTGGTGGTTGGAGGGTCGGACTGCAGGTCGATCACACCAGTGGGCATCCCATAGTGGCAGCAACCAAGATGAGAAAGTCAATCTTATCAGTCAACAAAACCTTTAAAAAGTCTGTCATTTGAGTCTATTTTCTTCTCAGCACATTTTTTTCCCCCCAACCCCGTTGAATATACTTACAACTAAACGTTTCATTGTTCTGTGATCACAAAATCTGAGTTTCTGAATCTGAAGTGCTGCATGCCTCTTAGAAGACTTTTACAATTTTTGACTTTTCAGAGTCTGTTAAATCTTTTATGTGTGTGTTTGTCTGTTTTGCCTAAAGACAACATGTTGCCTAATAATTATGCACACCTTGATATAGGTTGCTAATGCCACACGTTGTTATATTCATCATTATAAAAATACACATCACCCGATAGCTCTGTTGCCTCATCTTGTAATGCCTGTGGAACGGTGCTGTGCCAAGAGGTGCATGATGTTTTATAACCCTGAATAAATAGAAAGTTAACATAAGCCAAGCTAAAATAGCTGACTGCAATGAACTATGATGCTGATGTTTCAGCCAGTTCCTCAGCGTTGTTCCCACTGTACAAAGAAAAAGAGGCTTCAGAATGATTCTATAGAAAACCTACAGGTTGGGTGAGAAGTTTGTGAACTCTGAGGTAGCTGAGGTTAGACCTTCTGCTCCAGGCTGATTTGGGCACCTCCCTTTGGAGGTTTATCAGGTCCAGAAAACTAGACAAATATCCCACAATAGTCCACAACCCACTATAGTGACGGGATCTCCCTGCTTGCCCAGAAGAAGTTCACGCAGAGGTTTGGGTTCACGTTACAACCTTGAAATGGAGTTGGATGGATGTTTGCTGGGTGTTTGCTCCCCTTAAATTAAAAAAAACAAAACAAACAAACAAACAAAAAAAACATGTTAATTGAGGATAGTCAGAGTCTCTCTGGAATCACTGTTGTTCTGACGGTCTGTGATTGAGAACAGTAAAACAGATTTATTCAGAGGAAATGTCAGAGGCAAAAAAAAAGGCAACAGAGATGGAAGTTCAGTCAAGCAGAAATAATCCATTAAAATGTAAATAAATAACAAATACGAAATAAAACTGACAAACGTTTCCAGTCCCAAACATTTCCTCGTGTTCCTACATACGCCTCAGAGTGTGAATTTACTTTCGCATTTGTTTCCGTGTGCGTTGCTTCCCCTTCGAGCGCCGTAGCAGAATACAGATGGAGCGGCCATTGTACCACGTCCTCCCTGGATCTCTTTAAAGAGCACACAGATGCCCAGCTGCATGTTAATGCAATCATTATTTTAGTCTTGCTTTTGCTGATATTGCTTTGACCTTCAATGCATTCCTCAGCTCATTTTTCTCCAGGGAGATGAAATTGGCTCCATAACAGCAGAACTCCCGCGTCGGCAGCGTTAAGGTCGAGCAGCAGTGGAGTGGCTGTCCATTTCAAATGAATTTAAGTGGAAATCTGAGAGAATGTCTCTGTTTTGGCAACGAGGTGAGCTGCCAGCTGAATTATACATACTAACAAGACCGACCGCAGAGAGTCTGAGGGATGCTGCTGGGCTGTGACTTGAACTGTGAGGCTGCTACATGATCATCTGTGTACGTTCAAACCACATTCTCTCTGCAGAGACCAGAGAGCTGAACGGCTGCCAACTGTTGTCTTCACTTTTAATATCCACATTTCATTTGCGTTAAAAGTCCCTTCACACATAAATGTGTATGTAACGCAAAAAGGCTGTAAATTTGTAAAATCATAGATACCAAATATTGATGAGTTTTAAAACTTAAATTGCCAACTAATTTTCATGATGCAACTCCTTTTATGGTCTAAAAAAAGCCCAATAATTGATCCGTTTTCAGTATACTTAATGCAAACAGGAATATTTATGGTTTGATTATTGCAGCCTGATATATATGTGGGAGATTAGCAGCAGCATTTATTTATATGAATAAATTTTCCTTTGTAATGCCAACTCATAAAATACTGACATTAAAGACAAACATAAATGTGCACAAAACAAAAACAAGCAATAAAAATGTTGCAAAAAACTTTTTTCAAGACTTTATTTCCCACTCTTTACACCAGAATCAGTATGACTTACACATATCAAAAACGAATCAAAAAACAAAAATGGTGATTTCAAAAGATTTCAATTTGCACATTTTTGTGTGTAGGGTCTTTAATGTGAGTATTTTAATCTACATTGTTTACAATAATCTAAAAATGATAAATTAATTAAAAAAAATAGGAAAACTCAAAAGTGCAGAACTTGCATCCTTCTTCAATAATATGTCTGAAGGAAAAAGAAAATGGTGATAAAATATGCTATAAATTAAAAGACAAAAATGTGCTCGGGTGCATTGAGGTGGTTAGGAGATTGCAATGCCATCGACCTGCAGGATGACGCATAAAATGTAGAGGAATCAGCTTTTCTTACATTTTCAAAATCATCTACAGCATCCACTGTAAACTCTGCTTCCTTATTCAGAAAAATGAATAGTCATATTGCGTCTGACCTTGTTCACTTTAATCTTTTGTCCAATGCCACAATCTTTTAAGGACAGCTCGACAGTACTTTCTGGTATTATCTTTCTGAAATTTGCTCGGAGAATGAAATGTTTTCTATCTTTCAGTCACTGATGTACACGCACCCTGATAGCAGAAACTGAACATAATGAAGGATTTTAACCTCCACCCGCCTTTGTTCCGATCATAATGGACTTTTAATTCCTCTTTTAAGGCTTGTCAAGATAATTTAGTATTTAGACCTCACAAAGCCTCCCCCTGCAGCTCCTGTGGTTTTCATTTTTGGTAGAACAGTCTGGACTGTTGAAAGCAAGGAAGCACTTTGAGAAAGTTTTTGCCTTCAGTCATTGAGAAGAAAAGGATTGTAATGTTTTCTATTCACTGGATAAGCTGCTGAAATGGTGCTGCATCTGAGTCATCCTTGCTGTTCTGGGCCTTTGGCAGCAACCTGGGAGGGTTTTCTGACTGCTGTGTGAAGTTGGCTTCAGATTGCTCCACCAGGCAAACTAGAGTGTGGCCCTTGAATCTTCTCCGGCAGCCAGACTCCGTGGGAGAGTGAGAATGCTTAACCCTTTGATGCACCCAAGCATATTTTTGTGTTTTTGGCATTTAATTTATAGCCAATTTTATCATTGTTTTGAGGCATATTACTGATGGTACATGCAAGATTGTGCTTTTTTTTTTTTTTTTTCTTTTCAATGTTTAGACTGTTGTTAACAACGTGGACTGAAATACTCACATTAAAGTCCCTACATACGAAAATGTGCACAGGATCAAAAACTAGTGATCTAAATGGATTCCTATGAGCACAAAAATGTGAGTATTTCACATCGAACAAAAATTAATAATGCACACAAATAAATGTTGCTGCTAATATTTCACATATATCAGGCTGCATTAATCAAACTATAAAGTTTACATGAAGTATATTAAAAAAATGTATTTTGGAGAAAGATGACAATTATGCATCAAAATATTATACAAAATTTATATTTTCAACAAAAAATGTAATTTTAAGATAAAAAGTCTGAACACTTTTGATTAATTATTCAGACATGATAGAAAAAATATCTTTTTGTCCTCAGTTGTTTCCTTAGATCAGGGGTGTCGAATTATTTAATTCTGGGCCACATCATCACCATGGTTACCATTAAAGGAATGGTTATTCTTTACTTTCTCAACAAGCTATGATATCAGACTTTCTGCTAGTTCCTGGACTCGGACATAAAAATACATAACATAACATAAAAGGAAAGGGAATTTATTTATTTATTTAGCCATAAAAGCTCAAATTGCACACTTTAGAAAAAAAAAATTGAGGCTCTTGTCATAAAATCACGTTTTTTCTCAAATAGTTGGGGATTTTTTTTTTTTTTAAAGAGATTTCATACAAAAGACTTTTAATCATAGTCAGAAATGTCACAAAGTTGTGACTTTTTATCTTAAAATTACATTTTTTGTTGGAAATATCAATTTTATGTTATATTTTGATGCATAATTGTCATCTTTTTCTTTCACTGAACCATGACTTTTTTGCTCTTCTGTGATGCTTTTAATGGTTGTATTAAATATTTTGAAAAATGCACAAAATCAATCTTACCATTCAATCAAGTTAAAATGACGCTCATGCATCTGAACATCTGAACAGGATATTCAGGTTGAATTTATTGATTTATTCATCTTATTTGATAGGGACGACGCAGTAGACAAGGATACAACAAATGAATCTGATGTGGTGCATAAAAAGCCATAAAATTCAATATACAATTAGCCTTACTTAATAGATTTACAAACCAATGCAAAAAAAAAAAAAAAAACACATAAAAAAACCCACTAAGAATTCTAATCCAGTTTGAATTAACTACTTAAACAATAGGACTAAGAGTGAGTACAGCTCTGGTTTTGCTTTAAGCCAACACATAACCTTTATTGTGAAAGTTTACAGATTAGTTATTAATTTTTATTTTGGTGTGTAATGTATTCCAAACTTTTCAACCTTTAACTGGAAGAGCTGACTGTCCAAAGGTGGTTCTACGGTGTTGAATTCTGCATCTGAATGTGTCAGCATGGTTTGTATATCTGATTGGTAATCTCAGTAGTGACCCCCAATAGTGATATTGGATGAGACTGGTCCCATCTTTCCTCTTTATTGTTGTGTTGTTGTTTTCTGGGTGTTTATTTTTGAAAAGATGCTGCGTATTTCTGCTCCAAGCTCTTTTTCTGGCTGTATCTTTTCTTTCTTTCTTTCTTTCTTTTTTGATTGGATCCATGTCTCAAACTGTAAAAAAAAAAAAAAAAAAAAAACACAACAGAACACAGTTCCTCTTTGGTCACGAGTTTAAAGGAAGAAGAGACCTTTGTGAAATTCTGAATACATGAACTTTTAAGTCACATGAAGCAACTCCGCTGATTAAAGCAGGTGTCCTCTGAGCTCCCGCAGATTGTTTTTCATCATTGTCGCAGCCTTCAGCTGCTCATGAGAAGAGCCTGAGACTTCTATCAAATGTCCTGCTGACTGTAATCCTCGTCAATCTAAAGCCATAATCCATCAGCAAGTGTTGACCTTCTTCTGTGCGCTGGAAAAAACGCTGGCATGATCTTTTCTCTTAAATATCCATTTGCGTTGTCAGTTGAGCCTCAGATATGTCGAGCCTGACAATCTGTTGGAGTGCATGGAAAGTCATTTTAGAAAATGACTGCATTAACCCCCGTTTTCGTTGAGAACTAAGACTTAAGAGGTCGCAGCAAACGTATGACTCACGTTAAGAAAAAAAAAACTTTCATTGTCTGTCATCTGGTATTGAAATTTGTAGAAGCAGTTTTTTGATGCGTTACCTGTATAATGCTTAAGTTGAAAATGCAGTATATCTGTTAAAGGTACATTAGGCATCTAATGAGCTTTATCGAATTTGATCAGCTGCCGCACACCTGTAAAAGGACCAAAGCCATTTGCAAGTAAATGACTTCGGGAAAACATGAGGAAATAAATAATTTTTTTTCCCCCCTCCAGTATACATGTGAAATAATGGATTTTTCCTAATTTCTCTATGGTTGCAGCCTGCTAGGGTTTGCAGCAGGTATGTCCCTAAGCGTTTTCAGGTATTAAATGTACAGGCCTGCAAATACACTGATTACTATGAGAATACATGAAGTCTTACTTACACCTAAACTCGCAGCAGAGGTCTCCTTATGGAGCCTGCAGTGCAAATATACTTTGACTTGATTGGATTAATGGTGTTAGAGGAACTTTAATCCTGAAAGCAGTTCTAATCTTCTCGCATTATGTTACAGACAAATAAGCTATTACATTTCTCTATATCTCTTAAGTATTTATTCGGAAATTGCAATGGGAGCTGGAGCTGAAAATCTGCATATTGTATCATGAAATATGAATTAAACAACTTTAAAGTTGTTGTGCCCCTTTCTTCTGTTATGGTTCAATTGTTTATCTTGAGGCCCTTAACTTTTAACACTCATCTGAATTTTAATGAGCATGAAGCTAAACACCATTGTGATTTTGTTGTTCTTTCTGTTTTGTTTTGTTTTGTTTTGTTTTTAAAGCCAAATGAAGGAAAAGAGTGTTTGTTAACTTTGATGGGGTGATTAGTTGAATTAACTGGGAAGTATGGTGGCTGACAGGTGCAAACACGCAGCAAACAGCGAAACGAGCTGCAAACACATGTATGATACAAACTCCAAAACACGCAAGCACAAAAAGCAAATGCTACAAACAAAAAAAATGCTGCAATAACAGAAAATAGACGCAAAACCTACAATCAACAAAACAAATGCAAACAAAAAAATGCTGCAACCACAAACAAAATTCTGCAATCACAGGAAAAACAACAGCAAACTTGTTCTGCAAAACTGAAGTGCTCCAGACCACTAGGGGGACCAGACCCTCAGTAAAAACAAGAAGTCAAAAACTTGTAAAGCAATGCTAACATTACCTATGTAACTATGCTGCTTTTCTATAATATTGTAAAAGACTGCATGTTTGAAAAAGGAATGAAGTATAACAAACCTATAACAAACAAGTTTGCTGCTGTTTTTCCTGTGATTGCAGCATTTTGTTTGTGGTTGCAGCATTTTTTGTTTGCATTTGTTTTGTTGATTTTAGGTTTTGCTTCTATTTTCTGTTATTGCATCTTTTTTTTTGTTTGCAGCATTTGTTTTTTGTGTTTGCGTGTTTTGGAGTTTGTATCATACATGTGTTTGCACCTGTCAGTCACCGTAGGGAAGCGTGTTATTAATGGAAGTACTTAAAGGAATAAGTTGTTCTGTTGTGTGACATTGAGCTCCTGGTTCTTTATTTACCAATCGTATGTTTAGAGTTTATGCTTGTTTTTGTTGAACACTTCAGCCTGCTGTAACTCTCCTAATTATGTCTCTAAGTCAGGGGTGTAAAACTCTGTTTCATCGTGGGCCACATCATCACCTTGGTCACCATTAAAAGGCCCGTTATTCTTTATTTTTCCAGCAGGCTATGTTGTCAGGAAAAAAAGTTAATTTTTGTCAAAAAAGTTTGTGACTTTTAAATTGAGGCTTTTGAACTAAAATCAATACTTTTTTTTGTTAAAAAGAAGAAGCTAATTTTGTTGTAGAATGGAAAATTTTGCAATATCACTTTTTGTTTGTAAAAAAAAACGTGAATTTTTCTCATGAAATCTCAATTTTCTCACAAATCATGACCTTTGTCATAAAATTTAGACTTAAAAAATATTGTATTTTTTTGTCAAAAAAAGAGCTAATTTTGTCATAAAATTGCAAATTTTAAAAGATCATTGTGACTTTTTCAATCAAAGTTTTTTGCAACATTTTTACATGAAATTCAAACATTTTTAAATTAATTTAGACTTTGTCCTAAGATCTCCATTTTTTTTCATTAAAAAATGCACCTTTGCAAAAGTCAGATTTGACAAAAAATAGCATGTTTTAGTTGTAAAATCTTTTTCAAACATTTATTAAATCCTGACTTTTTGACATAAACCAGCTGCTCTCCAGTTCTTCCACTTTTTGATGCCAGAATCAAAACTTTCCGATCAAAAGTTTCTGATCGTCTATAAATGCTCTCATGGACCAGATAAAATGAAGTGGCGGGCCAGATGTGGCCTGCAGGTCTTGGGTTTGACACATGTCCTCTAATCCTTAAATAAAGTTTTGACCTTCAAATGGCTGTTAAATCTTGGTCCTCTCAGGGTTGTCGAAATCCTCATTATTGTGGCTCCCAGGTTTTGAACCAACATTCTTGACTTGAAAAGAATAAGGACACTTTCATATATGTCAGGTCTCTTCTTAAAGCTCAGATTGAAAATTGATTTATGACCTTTGGAAAGAGCAGCCAGGAACATTCAACTAAAGATTCTTCTCTTGCTGCTTCTGATTCGTGAATAGCCTTTTCAGGCATCACACATGCCACATCTGTTCTGTACAACAGCACATACAGTTGTACCCTGATTTTGTTGCACATGCCATGTTGAGGTTCTCTCCGTAGCTGTAACAGAAAGTCAGCTCAGGCTGAAGACTCGTACAGAGTTGTTTCTTTGGTGCTCGGAGTCGCAGAGCGGTGAATACCATCAGGGGAACATCTTAATGTCCTGATTGAAGAGCAGCTTTGAATGCAGACATTAACATACTGCTTCAGGGCAACGTCAACCACTTATCTTATAAGTTTAAGAAAATCCATGAGAACGTATTAGGTTTTTCTGAAGTCTGTAATCAGCACTGTTTAACTTCAAGGATATTTTATATATATATATATATATATATATACACACACACACACACACATATGTGTGTATGTATACATACACATGTATATTCCTGGTGGTTCACAGGAATGCCGGGG